>MIQA02005478.1:0-55951 GCA_001887855.2 Sclerospora graminicola | reverse complement strand
GCTACATTCGTGTTAAAGAAAGGTCAAACCTAATATCTAACTTCAAAAACGTATAAGTGGTACGTAGAATACGACTTCACCACGAGAAAGAGCACAAAAACTACGTCTAGAACAACTGGTTACCAAGTCGTGACAACTCGTTCTTTGAGGTTTCAATCGAGAATTTTTTTACAGATTTTGAAAGGTTTCCAGTGGTGTGTCGCAGAATGTGATTTTATAAATTGATTCAGCGTACAAAAAACTAGCCCTAGAAAGTTGCTGGGATTAGGTGTAGATACTCCGTCAATTTACTAGAAAAAAGAAGTAAAATTCACCAATAAGAAAGGTTTCCAGTGACATGTCGCATAATATAATTTGACCAATGGATTCTCAATTCTCTTACAGTGTTTTTACATGCAAAGTATGAGACGTTACGTACCCGGTTGAACACTTCGAACTATACAATCTTATGTACTAGTATCACCTCGCCCCATCAAAATGCGATCTTGATTGGTCAAACATCACCTTATCTTAATCGAGAAAAACAGCGAGCGATCACGTCTCGAGTACTTTAGAGACATGGGTGTATAGATATTAATTATACCATTCATTAGCGTCATTTTGAACTTAGGTATTGTTAGGTATCCTGATATCGGAAAATGACCAAGTTGCTGTAATGCCACATAGAAAGGAAAGGCAACCAAGAGGGCGTCTACGGCAGGGCCGTCAGAGAGGTGCGACGCAGGGCGTCAACCGCAGGGCGGCTACGAAGTTGAAGGGAACTTCAACTTCAGCTTATATTAGGAATTTGTATTTGCATATTTATTCATGTTTAACTAATAAAAATAGAACGTACAAGGTGAGGTGCCAGTTGGCAATCTCACAGATGGAGCGCAGGGCGCTACAGTGTTAAGTAGAGTGCAGGGAACCTACTACCACCTCACTTTGAGTCTCCGGGGTCATTCAAGCACCGACCGTAACGGGGTTTATACTTCCTTCTGTCATAAAGAATAAACTGTAGAAGTGCATAGTAGTAACAGGTAACTCTGTATTACTATAACTATTACTATTACTATTAAGTACTACGACACAAAAGTCATTAAATTGAATGGCTACAATTACTAGAAAATTGCAACAAGTGGTAAAAGCGCGTGATAGTGACACACTGTCACATGATGAAAATAAAAAACACTGTATTATCCACATAGAGTCGAGGTTTTATACCGACAGGCCATACGTAGTATTGCATTGATCTATTTGATCTCTCGTCTCTTTGCTTAGAGCACTCTCTCAAGTCCGGATATCGCTAATGCGATACTTACCCAGGAGAAATTTAAGTGTGCTCCTCCGCAATGGATCGTGAAAAACTTTGAGCGGGACTTTTGTTCTTGGAGGATAGATCGTCACGTTTTGTTGAGCTTTGAAGCGGCACTAAAGCCAGTGCTTTTGCAGATGCTTCGATTGAACCTATGCAAGGAGCGGCTAAGACGAACGACAAAATCATGTGCAAATTGTCCTTGAATCCGCTGAAGCCATTATCTCTTGACAGGAAGAAACTGACCTGCACGATTGCAGTTTTTAAATTACGTGGTGGAACTTCAGCGATAAAGCTATACAACGCTGTTTGATTTCTGCATCACATACATGCTGTTGAACAAATAGTTACCTTTCTTCGCTTTGGACGATCTGTTGAGATGCTAGGAGATTCTCTAGGAGATTCTCCAGGCATTCAATCAAAACAAGATTGTTTTTTCTGGGATGAACTATATTTTATTTAGATCGAATCAGTAAAATACGTTGATGTAACCGTTTGACGGAAATACATCCTTACTAGTTGTTGTTGTTCAATCGCAGTCTATTTAGTAATTATAATAACTATTAGCTACAATAAATTCTCGGAGATCGAAATCTAATCCCTTCTCTGTCTCTGATGAGCTATCTTCCTGGGAAATAGCTAGTACCTCCTTGCGTTCATCACTTGACCCTTCTTGGAAGTCTTCTTGTAAACATTCCAACCCGATTAGAAGTCGTATCCCTCGTAATCTTGTCGCGGTTCTGCTTTGCTCATAGAAAGCCACTGCTAACAGCTGCTTCATGGTCTTCGACCATATCATCTGCAACTGCTCCTGCGCACTTTTGTGAACTCCCTTGTGAACCGTTTCATTGCGCAGGAACCATAACCAAGTGATACCTAGCGAACAAATTCCATTCCACAATCTTTCCAACGCACTCTTGCAATCATCCCGCATCGTATCTTTAATCGACTCATTAAAGCTGCGGAAATCGCTGGCGCTCTTCGTGCAGCGAAACACCCTCTGTAATGTTCCAGGGCAGTATCATCTGCTCGTCTACCGTTCCAACATGTTAATAGTCTCGACCAAAATTGCTTGGCCCGACTGCACCCCCACACAATATGTGTGACCCCTTTCCCGGGTGTAGTACACTGGTCATCCAGTACACACCCTTCTTCGTAGCATATCTATCGTAATAGACATTAAGTTGGAACGTCGCTGCCCTGTAAATACGCCATAGTTGGTAGTCGGAAAGCATGTGATCGTGCTTCCAGAGCTCCCTTGGCGACTGCTCCTGAACGTTAAGGTTCCATCTGGACTCTTCCCTTCGGTTTTTCCATCGTTCCCGCACGCGTGGTAAAGGATGTGTCAAATCCCGATAGTATAAACTTCTAAACGTCCGTCGCAGCCAGTGTTTCACCGAGCAAAATTTTACCCCCTCCTTTATTGTGCAACCTCGGATGCGCCGCAAAAAATATGCCTCTCGTCAGCTGATGTTCCCCACTCTCGCCGGCATCGATGTTCTTGCGATGAATATCCGGTGTGACCTCCATCTTATCCCAATATAATCCATCGTCTCGCTGTCTAAATGTCCACACCTGTCCTGTTCGTTGGCAAATGTCCGTTACACACCTTGCTGGCACTACTTTCCACCGTACTTGTTCCCAGTGGTCCTGTGTGTACAGTAATTTTAATCGTCCTGCCGCGCCTATCTCTTCACCTACCTCCACTCTCGGTGAGCACAGTATGATATTAAGAAGCTATTGTCCTACTTTCGCTGTTGAATTACTGGCAATTCCGTTTCCTTGTACTGTCCATTGAAAAGTTGTTCTTGCGGTTCTCTTGATATGAAGGTCCTGAATAGTTACTCTCGGCAGTCTCGCAAATTTGAGTGGAGATAAAACGGCGACTTTCTCCTCGACGATCCATGGGTTATCACACCACGCGAACGTACCCCAAAAGGCTTTAAGCGACTCTCTCCTTAACTCATGCCAATCTATGTCCTCCAAATCGGCATGCACTTGCACTTGATCCCCCGGATACAGGAAACTCTTCGGGTTTGTGAACTGTCCTACATTTCATCCGTAAATCGGCTAGGTTGACAGCTACGTACCTTTGTAAATGTAGCAATTCCTCTTGGGAAGGTCCTAATGAACGGGATATATGGTGATGCACTGTTGACACCTTCTGCCCTCTCCTCCTTGTTTTTCGCAAACTTTTCGCCTACATGGAGATACCCAGAAATTAGTATTACCCGGTTGGAGCAAATTACACCAATTCCGCGATGCTTGCGTGTATCTATCGTTCGGCTCCAGTAACCACATCGTTGCCTCTTTAACTGCCAGCGTATGGATGGCCACTGGAATCGAAATCAACCCTAGGCCTCCAGCGTTCCTGGGGATGAAGAGAAGATGCGGTGAGATCTTGTGGCGTCCTGGTTCACTCGACGTCTGACTGCTCCAGATGAATTTCTTCTGCATGTGAATCAACTCCCTATAAGTCTGTCGGTCCGGTTTGAAGACCTTTGCTGTGAACATGATCGCTGGCAAGGCAATTGCGTTAAATAAAGTGACTCGTTCCATGACTGACGTCCCGCAAGTAGTCGCTGTGAATAATCGTCTTTGAATCGCTCGTATCCGCTCCGCCCAATTTGCTTTTGAAAGGTTGTGTTTACCTACTTGATATCCAAGATATCTAACCGTGTCATTCTCCTGAACCATCGGAATTCCGAAACTTGCAATCCGTTGGAATACATTTCCCAACGAGAGAATATGACTTTTCGCAGGTTGCATTTTCAGACCTGATAATTGTCCAAACCTCTCAAGTATTGCTAGTGCCGGTTTCACTTGGTCCTCTTTTGAAAAAAATATCGTGGCGTTGTCAACAAAAGCCGAAAAGGTGTGTCCGCCCCGAGATGTCCCCTTTAATCTCAAAACATTGAATCTCTGGGTGTTGTTCAATTGCCATACCCAGTGGCTCCACTGCCAAGATCTACGACAAGGGCGCCAGCGGGCACCCTTGTCTCATGTCCGATTCAATCATCAGCGGCTGCGAAAATTGACCATCAACTAAAAACCGTGTCAATCTTCCCAAATGAAGAGCCTTCATCAAATCTATGAAACGTTAAGAGAAACCAAAACTCGCCAATGTCGTCAAATGGTAGTGTCTGTCCACAGTGTCGTAAGGTTTAGTGAAATCCGCTAATAATATACCTCCACAATCTCGTTGACTCGTCTGCTCTTGGTCTTGCTGTTGCTTGAGCAACTCCAGCATCATTACAACCGCCCGATCCATCCTTCTTCCATGTACGAAACCTTGTTGCGAGTCACCAATTAATCGCCCGAGAAAACTTTGTAATCACGTCGCCAAAACATTCGCAAAAATCTTGTAGCTCGTCTGAAGCAAAGAAATAGGCCGGTAATCCATCGCGTTAGTCGACTCAGCTTTTTTCTTTCGTGGGATAACCACCGCCTCCAAAAATGATGCCGGTGGTGGTGATCCTTGCAGAACATCATTGTACACCGTCCGCAGCTCCGGAATGAGGTCGTCCGTAAAGTCCTTAAAAAATCATTATTAAGTCCATCGAGACCTCCCGCTTTCCGCCTCTCTAGGCGCTTGATGGCAAACTTGATGTCTTCTGCTTCAATTGGCGCCATTAACCGGTCATTTTCTAAGTGTGATACTTGACGTTCCGACCAATTTGACACAAATGCGCGCAGCTGCTCAGGTACCGCCTTCTCCTCTACCGTCCCGTTATCTCTTTATAGAATTTTATGCCACATCCATGCGAACTTGTCTGGGATTGAAAGATCCAATGTGTTATCAAAGTGTGGGTCTTGTATAATGATATTCTCCACACGTTGATTCTCCCACGTCGCCGTACGCTGAAGAAGCCATCGAATATTTTCGTTAGACCTACTGAGCCGTTTTGCAATCCTTACCTGGTTGAAACGTGTCACTTCATTCTCTGTGATACTCAAAATTTGCTCTCTATTTGTGGTACGTCCGTAAAGAGCTTGTACTAGGTGTTTCGCATGACGTCGTCTTCGTTGCGCCACTCTGTTTCGGACCCAGATATTTGCTGCCACCCATGAGTCCTTTACTTTGTCCCATAGTACTGCTCCTTCCTGGTCATACACAGGTAAGGCCCCGATTAGTTCCCTAATCTGCTCGTGTACTTTCGTCACCCCCGCCTCTCGAATTGGGTATTGTAGGCAAAAATGTTTGGTTCTTGACTTCTTTCGCGTCCCTTGATGATGACACACAAGGGTCTCAACTTGGTTGTGATCCGACGGAACGCCTGGTCTGCTTGTGCCGACCGTCTGTACCCACGCATATCTCTCTTCCGAAATATAAAATCTGTCGATTCTGCTTGCCGACTCTCTCCACCAAAACGTAAAATCATGGAAATCTTCAATGTCTTCCATTCGCCATGACAAGAATTGCACTAATGCTGCATCTTGTAAATTCCATGCACTAAGGAGTCTGGACAATTCTGGGCTTTCCGTTGTTCGCCTGCGATTTGGACCGGTTCGGTCCAACGTGGGCGCTTCGACGCAATTGAAATCTCCACCGAAAATAACCTTCGAATGCTGTTCCAATTTCCATACTCCCAGGCTCCTATAGAAAACCGCGCGTTCCTTATCACCCACAGACGGCGCATAAATGTTGATGCATTTCCGATCATTCAACTCGAGTGCCAAGATGCGGTCCGACCAGCATCTGCTCCTCCATGGTCGGATTGTCCAGCCCGACATTGGTAACTAGCATTACCACTCCACCAGTCTTCTTCTGGGATACACTCCAAAACGCCAAACGGTGAGCCACATCTGTGTAATTCCACATACGTTCCCACTGCTTCGTCAGGTCGTGCGCTTCCTCGGTGCTTGTAATGTGCGTTTCTTGGACAAAAATGCATAAAGGTCGTTTCTTGACCGGTATATTTCTCCATGAATGCAACCACGAGTGTCGGGTTCCCACCAAAAACCCTTGTACATTCTGCATAAGCAGTCAAAATTCGAAGTTCCCAGGTACTGTACCGGTCCCATGTTTGATAAGGTCTTGCGTTTCTGCTGACGCCACTGTCATCCTGCTATAACCATCCATTGCTTCAACCATGTTCCTCGTCCTTGTCTTCTAGTAGCATGCCCTCAATAATAATGAGGCGCTTGCGCATCTCGTTGATTAGCTATGTTTACACTCTCCATATCCACTTGTTCAGGCTCCCTATCGTGCAGAGAAATGTTAGTAACAGTAGATAAATAAAACACAGTAATATCCTTCCAAACAGAGCCATCGTCTAAGTCCAATCGCTTTGCAAGCACTTGAAACTGGGGCACGCGCACCCGTGCCATCTGGAATCTTCTGATTTAGACCCAAATTGGATCTTGAGGTAGTGCCGCCATGGTAGACAGTGGTCACCATGAGGAGAAGGCCTTGTGCACGAGTGATAATCACCGTGCAACAGATCAGACGAGTGCGTCTGATCTCGCAGCTGTGTCCGTCGAGACGATCAACGTCTTGACGCAGACAGAGACTGGATTAGCTACCCAGGCTCTCACACTTGACAACCCTCCGAACTATAGTTCAGAGGTAATGGCCCTTCCAGCCTTGAGCTGGAAGAAGTTCGTAAAGAACTTGCGCAATGATCAGATCGAACAGATCTGCGTCATTGTCGCATCTGATGAGGTTGTGGATATTCGTGAACGAATATCCACTTTGCAATTAGAAGGCATTGGGAACGTACTCGTTCCCAACGAGCAAACCAAAGTTCAGCGCTTTGAAGTGAGAACTGGGAGTCGCTTAAGGCGACTTCCCCGTACTACGAGGTACTTTGGGAATACGCTGACGTATTCCCAGAAGAAGTACCTTGTGAGCTCCCTAAAGATAAGGGAACTAGGCACGAGATTGATCTCGTGCCTGGCACGAAGTACTGTGTCACGCGGCAATGGCCATTGCTGCGTGACCAAGTTTAAGCAATCGACGAGTTCTTTGAAACTCGTCGCAAAGCGGGACAAGTGCGGGAGTCAACCTCACCGCACTCCAGTCCCACCTTTTGCGTAAAGAAATCCACCGGTGGGTGGCGGATCGTTCGTGTTTTTAATAAGCTGAACGCAGCCACGGTACCGGCGCAGACGCCGATACCGCGGAAGGATATCATCATAGATGGCATGAGCGGGAGCGCCGTGCTCAGTGCTCTCGATTTGAGGGATGGTTTCTACCAAATCCTCATGCGTGAGAAGGATATCCCTCTCACGGCTGTAAGCTCTCCAAGCGGTATGCTTTGGGAGTGGCTTGTTATGCCACAGGGGCTTCGAAATGCCCCTGCCACTTTCAATAGATGCGTCACGCATCTATTGCGCCCGGTGCGAGAATTCGCACCGAGCTACTTTGATGACGTGTTCATCCATAGTAAGGCTGAACATGGTACGACTGATGTAGATGTTCATAAAGAACATCTACGTCAAGTGTTAGAGCTTTTGCGCAAGCACAAGCTCTATGCAAATATGAAGAAGTGCACCTTTGGTGCACCTGAGATACCCGTTCTTGGCTGCATTGTAGGCAAGAACGGAGTGCGCCCTGATCCAGAAAAGATCAGGGTGATCGTTGAATGGCCTACGCCAAACAACGTCAAGGAACTTCGAAAGTTCCTTGGGTTGGCGACATACTCGCACAAATATCCGTGCAATTATACCGGTTTAATCTGACCACTTTCTCAATTAGTTAAGAAAGATGTCGAATGGCACTGGGATGCCCAGTGCCAAGATGCATTTGATGCAGTCAAGCGACTAAAGCTCCCGTCTTGGCAATAGCCGATAACGAGCGACCGTTTCACGTCGTTTGCGACGCGAGTGATTTCGCCATCGGCTACGCCTTTATGCAGCGCGATCACGATGATCGTGATCGCGTGATTTACAATCAATCGCGTCAGTTGCGCCCAGCCGAGCGCAACTACCCAGTGCATGACAAGGAACTCCTTGCCATGAAATATGCTCTGGCAAAGTTTCGGATCTATCTCTTAGGAGATAGACCGTTTGTGGTGTACACGGACCATGCGCCGTTACGCACGGCCGTGAATTCACCACACATCTCTCAAACAATGGCACGTTGGCTGTCATTCTTTGCTGAATACAACTTCACGGTTAAATACAAACCGGGAAAGTTGAACGTGATAGCGGATGCGCTATCACGTCGCCCCGATTACGAGACGAAACCGTCCGTAACGGAGGCAGCCAGTGCAAACGCAATACGTTACATTGCTCTGTCCTCGTCACTCGTACGACAAATACGTCAAGCGTACGAAACAGACGAGGAAACTCGTCTGCTGATTGATTACCTTAGCAATCAATCTGATCGGAAGCGCGAGGAACTTCCAGAGTTCTTCGCGCCTGCGTGCATCGTTATCGATTGCACGATGGTCTGTTGCTTTACAGCACAGACCAAGACGATGTTTGTCGCATCGTCGTTCCAAACGACGATGATCTCAAATATCAAATTTTGTTGAGTACCATGATGCTCCGATTTCGGGGCATCGAGGTCGAGAGAAGACGTATGCTTCTCTCGCACGCGATTTCTACTGGCGTATAAATGGGTACGCAAGTACGTACGCGCTTGCGAGATAGGCCAGCGCGTCAAGCCTGCGCACTCTGCGCAGGCTCCCCTCCAATCTCTGCCGGTTCCGACAGAGTGTTGGAAGTCCATTTCCATGGACTTTATCTTTGGTCTTCCGGCTGATCACAGTCGGAAGACAGGCATTGTGGTCTTTGTAGACCGCTTCAGCAAGATGGTTCATCTTGCTGCAGTGTCAGCGAATGTCACCGCTGCGCAAACGGCGCGGATATTCGTTGACACGGTATTCCGTTTACACGGAATGCCGGAAAACATAATCTCGGATCGAGATCCGAGATTCACAGGACGTTTCTGGCAAGAAACGTTCTCTTTGTTGGGCACGCAGTTGGAGATGTCAACTGCGGACCATCCGGAAACGGATGGGCAAACTGAACGCGTTAACCGCGTTCTCGGAGACATGCTGCGTTCATACGCGCATGCCTTCGAGCAGTGGAGTGACTATTTGCCACTCACTGAGTTTGCAATCAATAACTCGGTGCATGCTTCTACTAAGCATACACCGTTCTACGTGAATGCCTTAAGGCATCCACGAACCCCAGCTTTACTTGGCGGTACGCCAAATCTAAGTGGGGGAGGGACCCGCTCAAATTTTGAGCGAGTCGATGCGCAAGTTGCAGTTGCAACTTGCGAAGAAACTGATGAGTCTTCTACTGTTAACACAGAAGAAACTCAAGCAGCTTCAGAAACTGAAGCTGCTTATGCGGAATATGTGTCTGCAGCAATGGCTGCAGACAATGAAAACAACCCATCTACTGCTAATAAAGCAGTAGATGAATTCGTATTACAGCGCCAAGCTGTAATACGCTATGTAAAAGATGCACTTGCTTCCGCTTTTGACAAGCAGAAGCAAAATGCAGTTAAGACTGGAAGGAAGAATTTAAATTCCTTTCCAAAAAGGTGAATTAGTTATGTTATCTACAACAAATTTGCCTACACATGCAATCAGCAGCTTCCCTACACGGAACTCGCCCCCTAAGTTCATTGGACCTTTCAAGCTCCAAAGCGTTTAGGGGAATGCCTATACTTTAGACATTCCCGCGGCCATGCGCCTTCACCCAACGTTTTACGTTGGAAAGCTCAAGCCGTACCGATCGTCTACGTCTTCGGAGTAGACGCATCGCCACGGCAAATGCCGTGCTTCTTCAAGTCTCCCAAAAGAGACTTGTAATCGGTCTCCAACCGATTGTGAGAAGTCTGGAGAGTTTCCATCTCCGACTTTAGTCGATCAATCTCGACCAGCAGAAGATCATTCTTCTGCTGCATCACGAGATGCGCACTCAGAATGTCGCGAATCTCGTCTCGATGACAACGATATGTCTTCATCGAGTGACACATGTCGTCGCTCAAGGCGTTACAATGCCTCTCGAGCTTGCGGAGCTGGTAACCATGCTCCGCAACAACAACGCCGAGGGAATAACCAACCTCCGCCGCCCCTGATTGAAAATCAGGGGAACAAGCGTTACATTCTCAAGCGCTTACTATCGAAGCGCTCGGTTCCCTATAAGAAGGGGCAGCGTACCGAGTATCTGGTACGCTGGTTGGGATATTCCCAAGAGTTTGACTCTTGGGAACCGATTGAGGTGCTAAGGGCGGATGCCCCTGACCTCCTGCAGGAGTTTGAGAAGGAAACTTCTCCTCAAACTCAAAAGAAGCATCAACACTAGGTGTTGATGCTGGTGGTACATCAACACTAGGTGTTGATGGCTGCAAAGCATCGGTACTAGGTGCCGATGCATTAAGAGCATCAATGAGGCTCTTAACACTAGCGGGTACTGAGTAACCTCGGTACCCTCTTAGCTCCTTTTCAGTAAGACGAGGAGCTCCCTTGGGACAACAAGGGCATTTCATGTGAGAAGGAACTCCGCAAGAGAGTCCTTCTCTAATGAAGGTAAAATGGATAAACTCCATTTTATCTGAGCGTGAGTGCTTTAAGAAGCGCTCGCGGTTTACGTGAATTTTGCTCACGTATTCGTCAGACCCTTTGTTGTAATTTTCAACAAAGGCATTCCAACTTTGAGTATGGGCGTCTTTATCGTCCTTTTTCTTGCGCGACCCTTTCCGGTTCGTATAATAACGATCCTGATAGAAAAGGTCGATGAAGCACCGACGTCTATCGTCGGTACTGCGATCAAAAATGATGATTGCGAAGGTCTTCGAAACCATCAAGCGCGTTAATGTCAAACAACGAATATTGTTAATCGCGCTTGGTGTGCCTACCACCTCCGGGCGCAAGTGTCCATGCTAGGGTCCAAAACCCCACTTTGTTTGAAACATGGCGTTCAGTACAACATGGTGATTCAGAAGCAGCGTAAGCCGCTTGTGCGCGTTGTTCCTTGGCAGGAGGAGTGTGGTGAAGCGATCGGGAAATATTGGGATTGAAGTGGACCACACATGGCCGATGATTGGTGATGATAGAACACCCATCAACATATGACGGTTGATGGGTGGGAAAAGGTTGATCGCGAGTAAGAAGAAAAGGTGGTGGCCAACGGATATTTACGATGTGGAAGAGTTAGCCAAGTATGGTCGTTAAGCCCGGTCCCAGGCACTGGCGGAATGATGAAGATCACGATCACGATCGTTGTCACAGTCACTAAGTGGAGTTCTCGTGGATATAATAAGAAATGGTGATTGTTGACATGGCATACCAAGAGCAGGTGACCAGCCGATCTCCGAACGGTATATTGGTGGAAGCCGGCTATGATACAAGGTTGCAGCCTGATCGGCTTGTCATGCCCGGAGAAAGAAGATCAAATGATGAATGAAGATCGGGCAGGTGGATTAACAGGTTATACGAGTGATGTGAACCTTTGGTTGGTCCGAAGATGATGTGGCAAGGCCTGATCAGGCCTGATCAGCCTGATCAGCCGAGATCAGTGCGGTATGGTTGTCCTGACGGTGTATTAAGATCGGAAGTATGGTTTGGAAGATGAATGGAGTCGTAATGATGATGACCCTGGACGTTCCCGAGGTGATCAAGGGCTGATCAGGCCTGATCAGGCCTGATCACCTGGTCGATCACTATGGCGATCGTGATCAGGGCCGATCAGCCTTTGATCAGCGTTGATAAGCAAGGGCAAGTGAGTTCTCGGTTTGGTCGGACTATATATGAAGTGAACAAGTGCTGAAGAGCAGGTCTCAAGTGGTTTCAGGGTCGTTTGTTGAAGATCAGGATGGGTTGAAGATCTTCTGAAGAGTCGGGTCATGATCGGGGCAGAATCGGTACAGGTCAGCTTGAAGGTGCAGCCAGGATGGGCAAGAGAGTGTTACGCAACCGTGCGACGAAGTAAATAGGTTCGAAGTAAAGGTCAGGCATGAGTTGAGGTATGGTACACAGGTATAGGACTTTGCATATATAATAACAGGTTTAGATTTTCCCCCTAAAGCAAAGAGTCGCTCCGCCACGTGTGCGGTCATTGGGAGCACAGGGTTGATTAGTCCCCTCTTGCTCATCTATTTCCCGGTTAAGACGTGCTAAGGCGCATTTTGGCTTACCGGAAGACCCCCGACGGGTTTGTTCTAGGTGATCTAACCTCACCCGCAACGCGCACGTGTTTGGAACACGTTAATAATATTGGTAAAGGTTTTGTGGAGATAACGTTTGTGGATTACTGTGGAAGATCGTGGATTGATCGCATTTTCTTGGTTTCGTTATATCTCTCTCTCATTGGCTGGCCTGATCAGACGAACTTTCCTGATCAGTGCCTAGATACTGAATAAGTGTCGACCCCAACCCGTTCTCCGGTGAAGATTTCCACCCGAGGACACCCCCCGTCTCGAGAAGGTCAAACCCTCCGACCTGATCAAGATCATCCTTTTCGTCACCGAGTCCACCTAAGTGAGTGTAATCAGCCCCGATCGACGGGTACACAAGGTGAGATGAAGTTAAACATAGATCCTGACGAGCATGAAGACCGGCCAGATGACCGGGAGGATCAGATCAGTCACCACAATGGTGATTCATCTGATTCCGATGCTGATCAGGATCGACGGAGTACCCCCTCCGATAGTTGGTCGTCCGGGCCAGTGGGTATCCGGATTCCACCCACGACTTCGGTCATGGATTTGGAAATCGGCTCCACCACAATGGTGCGCGTGCCCGGATCACTTGGTGACTCAGGATATCACCGTGATTCCTTTGATGATGAAAAAGATGTGAAAATCAAAGTGGAGGAAACTTTTTCGGGTGTATTGGAGGAAGGCGTATCGCCTCCGATGCTGTCCATTTCTAAAGGAAGCGATGATCGACCTGGTTTGGTGGAGTGCCAGGTCGAGATTAAAGATGAAATAACTCCCCACATGGCCCCGATCGGGGCCGATCTGGGTTATAGTAAAGTTGACTATAACCCAGGAAAGGATCGAGGTGTTAACCTTGATCCTATGCATAAGAAGAAAATGGAAAAAGACAGAAAAAACATGGGGGCGGATCATTGCGATCCACCTAAAAAATATGTGAAACCTAAACCGAAGATCTTCGAGGAAGACGAAGAGAAGACCGAACCAGCCGAGAAGACCACTGTCCAAGATGTGGAACGACTGTTCTATCTTCGAGAGTTTCACAAGTTCCTGGTTACCAACCCAGTGATGAAGATCATCAAGCCTAAGATCATCGGGAAGCTGGAAGGTCGAGCGACCCGGCCGGTGATCACAGGCAGTCAACTTGATCTGATCAGGAACCTCTTGGCGCAGATCGACGAGGTTGGCTTCACTACTGGTGCCTTCGACGCGAATATGCTATTCGATCTGGATCAAGAGACGATCAGAGAATCTATGATCACCCTGTATGATCATCTTGCTTCGTTACTAGGGGCGAACCCAGTGGTTCAGTCGCCGATCGCGGATCCTTCGCACCGATCACAGTTGGTGGAGTATCCTATGGATATCGAGTCGATATACCAATCGTCATCACAATCTGGAGCGGCATCCACCGACTCCTCGGTTGGGATCACACGTATGACGTTGGGCCCAAAAGGGATCCAGCAGATCGACCCCAAGACCGAGTCGCAGAACAGGAAGAGAAAGCCTGAACCTGGTAGAGTCGGATCGGATGATAGTTTTGAAGATGCTCAGGAAGTGCCACAGGCCAATCCGACCTCCAATACCGGTCCAACCAACATGCCGGAGGTCCCAGAGCAATTAAAAGCCATGTTCGCGACAATGATGAACCGATTTGCGGGTGATCAGTATGGATTGCCTCAGTACACACCTGGGCAAGGACAACCATGGCGATCGGCACCGAATATGAATCAGTCCGCTGAGAAATCGGTCAAGAGACCCGTGGATGTGGAGATGGAATCAGTCCGATCAGCCGGAATCGTTCGTTCGATATGCCAGGGCGATCACCAGGACCGGTTCCACCGATCACCCCCGCGAAGTGATGTGGACATGGAGTCAGAGGGCGAGATCAGCCAACATTTCGATCCAGATGATCTGGACATCGAGATGCCTCGTAGAGCGAATATGGCCTCCGCGCAAGCATTTGACAGTGAATCGGGAACGATCACCCGAGTACGAATGTCTGCGATCTCGGAATTGAAGGATTTCACCGGAAAAGATATGGATGACGATCAGGCCAGAGGTTGGTTAAGCCGGACTAAGTCAGCTTTTCTGAGGGACAAGACACCGGAAGCTGAAAGATGCCTGATCTTCGCTGATCTAATGAAAGGCCCGGCCAAGAACTGGCTTAAACAGCTAAGTCGAGAAGTGCGTCTGAAGTGGCCCCGTTTGTGTGAAGAATTTGAAGAACAATATTGCAATTCGGGGGTGTCTGTCGCTAGACAGTACTACCACATGAAGAAAAGATCCGACGAGACGCCGATCGAGTACTTACATCGGTTGAATGTTGCTGGTCTACGCGCGAAAATGCCGATCAAGGACCCACGACACCCGGACATAGCCCGTGAACATGTCGAACACTTCATTGGGACTCTGGACAATCGCGATCTGGCTGATCAGCTAACCCTGCTCCGTATAAAGGACTCAGAACAACTGGAACTGACTCTAAGGACGTTGCAACGGGCCAAGAGTCGACAGCCCAAGGTCGAGGTAGGATCGAACCGGTACCGGTCCAAGCCACACCCTGATCAGGGCAAGATACCGGCAGCCCGACCAGCCAGAGCGATTCGCGTGATCGCGAAGGAATCAGACAGTTCAAGCTCTGAAGAAGAAAGTGGTCAGTCGGGTCTGAGCTCGGACGAGGAACAGTACCGTCATGTATTTACGACGGAACCAATGTATCGCCCGAGATCATCGACTAATGGTGTGGACGGACGGAAACCTGGTGGTATTCAACCTGATCAGGACCGATCTCGTAAGAAATGTGTGCATTGTGGGTCGACCAAACATGGAGATCGTGATTGTTGGAAAAGAATTACGTGTGGAAAATGTGATCGTAAAGGTCACCCTTCTGATCACTGTTTTTTCGTGTGCAAGACCTGTGGGAAGCTTCATGACGCCGGCGCCTGCCCGATCGAAGAATTCTTTAATCTGATGCGCAAGTGGTATGTGCCGACTAAACATGCTGGTATGCTCCCACCAGATGTTGAGAAGATGTTAAACTAGATCGCTCGCCAGGTTGGAATCTGGTTCGAGCCGAGCGATCTATGTTCTGCATTTATGCATATGTCGGTAGCGGAGATAAGTTTGAGGAAAAGAAGATAACCGACAATACATGTTCTAATTCAAATTGCATCGATCGGTGTCCGATCTACAGTCTCAGAGTGGATGAATATTCACGATCGGACGTGATCATGGAGTTGGACCTACTGCCCGGTGAATCCCGTGGATACTGGAAGTATCACTCTCCCGACAAGTGGTTTAAACAGGCTAAAGCTAATGGAAAGATCAACAATGAAAAAGCCACTATTTTATTTGACTCTGGGGCGGAAGTCTCGATCATCGACTCCGCCTTTGCTCGTAAGGTGGGATGTCGTATAGACAGTACCCAGAGACAAGAATGTGTTGGGATTGGCGAGAGTTCATATATGACGGAGGGACGATCACGTGTGAAGATCACCTTGGCAGGATCCCTGGTCTACTATTTTAATGCTTGGGTTGGACGGCTAGCCGGTCAGGACGCGATATTGGGGATGGATTTTATGGTACCAGCTGGTATACGACTTGACCTATCTCATGGAACCCTGACTCTGCCGGATGAAGTGCAGATTCAGTTATCTGGCCGACGGCCTTTGTATGGTACTCATGTACGGATGTTAAAGATGGGCCAGTACGAGAACATTGGGGTGTCCCGATCAGTCGATGTCATGATTCGGTCGAGTGATCGGCAGCAGAAATTGTGGCTGACCCGTGGCGAACGTTGGGTACCAACGTTCGTTAAAGGTATCGGCCGATCAAGCTACATCAGAGTCACAAATATATCCGATCAGCCGCTGATCATCCACGAAGACATGATCTTAGGGATGTGGTTACCTGAAGGGAAAGTACCCCGACAGATCGGATATGTTTCAGTGGGATCACGAAGATACATTGAATGGCAGAATCTGGCTTATCAAGCCACCACGGACGTGATCAGTGACGAAGACTTAGTGGATGAAGATACCTCACCTATGGTCGAGAAGCCAGAGTATTCTACGCCGACCAAGCTGCTGATCAGGAGGCCATCGATCGAAGCGACAAGGGAAGGCCGGGCCAAAGAAGGTCCACAGATATTGAGTATAATTAGGCCCGGCTCACCGAAAACAACGGACTCAGTTAGCGGAAAAGACAGTGAAGAGTCCAAGCACGATCATGAGGATGAACCAGCTGAATTCATTACAGAGGAGGGTGAATCCGAAGTAAACCATCAGTCGAGCGACGCACAAGGGGCGATCCAAGATGATGCCGATCAGAAAGAGGTAGATCAGGTGGACGAGCAGGTGTGTATACACGAAGGTGGCGATCAGTACATTGAAGGTATCGAGAAGCAGATGGCTGTGTTACCAGAAGTATCGCCAAATATGCCAGAAGTCACATTGGAAGATTTACAAGTCGGTGATCCCGAGGTGAATACGCCCGAGCAGATCGATCAGCTAAAGAAGATCATCTGGAAGAGGCGTCACTTACTGATGGGGAAAGGTAACGCCCTACCCCCAGCCGCGTTCGGAGCTGTTTGTGATATAGACGTGGGAAATGCGAGGCCGATCGCTCAGCGCTGTCGTAAAGTTGCACCTCAATACCGGGAAAAGTTGTCCGATTTGATCAAAGGTTTGCTGAGTACAAAGATCATCCGACCATCAACATCGCAGTGGGCATCACCGATCGTGATTGTGATTAAGAAGAATGGGGTTGATATTCGATTATGTATCGACTACAGAATGGTGAATCGCCTCACGAAGTTGATGGTCTACCCGATGCCCCTGATCAATGACTTGTTAGAAGATCTGGATAAAGTTTTATGGTTTTGTTCGTTGGATATGGCTAGTGGTTTTTGGGTGGTTTCGATGACCGATCGCGCTCGAGAGATCTCGGCTTTCGTTACACCTTTTGGACTTTTTGAATGGAATCGGATGCCGTTTGGATTAAAGAATGCCCCACAGATCTACCAAAGGCTGATCGACAATGCTCTCTATGGGTATTTCCAGATCAGTGCTGATCGGGAAGCCACTGATCTGCATGATGTGTTTACGGAAGGTGAGCCAGACCAAGATCAGGGCCGATCAGTGTTGGGAAGGCGATCATATATAGATGATATCTTGGTCACGGCAATATCCTGGGATATGCTATGCGATAAGGTCGAACGACTCTTAGATACCTGCGAGCGTTGGAATTTGTCGATCAGTGTGGTCAAGAGTTTCTGGGGTCAGCCCAAGGTCGCTTACCTCGGCCATAACGTATCGATCCAAGGGTTGGAAGCAAATCCGAAGGATCTAGCCGCTCTCAGCAACTTACCGTTTCCCCGATCGTTGAAGGCCATGCAATCCTTCCTCGGATCATTGAATTATTATAGCAGATTTATCGAGGACTTCTCGATCTACGCCGCTATACTTTATGAATTGAAGGAAGTTGACTATCATGGCCTGAGAGAACGTGATCGGATGGGAGGATCACCAATTGGGACTGATCACGAGGTTGATCTCGAGATTGGATCACCAACTGATCAAACTGTGCCAGGATCAGAGGATCATATGAATCGCGCTATGGTAGCCTTCAGTATGTTAAAGGCGAAGATGATCTCGACGCCGATATTGAAACACTTCGATCCGGAGAAGATTCCCGTGGTGATCTTATATGCCAGTAAATGGGCCATATCGGCCGCACTGGTCCAAGATCACGATGGAGTTTATTGCCCGGTGACGTTCACAAGCCGAACATTGAAACCGAATGAAGTTAACTATGGCATTGTGGATAAGGAAGTGCTAGCGTTGTTACGTGTGTTGGATGTTTGCTATTCTATGCTGGTAACTAGATCAATTAAGGTATTATCCAAACGATCTAGTCTGGCGTGGTTACTATCCGCGAATGGTTTAGACGGAAGACTGGGGCGATGGGCAGCGGTGTTATCCCAGTGGACTTTGGAGATCATCAAGTGCACCAAGGGCGAAGAAGAAATTCTTGGGACGCTGGCAGCCAGCATCACGCCCCGATCAGAAGTCGATGAAGCCCTGATCGAGGTCGCTCCCCGGAAACAACCACGTGAATCGATCACTATACCCCCACCGATCGTCGGCTCAGAAGAAGATCTGATCGTTGTGAGTTTCGACGGATCAGCGAGTGTGAAGAAAGGTGTAGGGGCGTATAGCGCGTTGCTATGGAAATTGCCAGAGTGGACTGTTATATCAGCCGGTTCAGATTATACTCCAGGTATCACGGTCAATGAGGCTGAATACCGTGGTCTGCTACTAGGTTTGGATCTCTTGCGAGAGCAAAAGATTGGAAGAATAATTATATGCGGAGATTCAAACCTGGTGATTCGGCAGATCACTGGAGAGATCGACTGTAAAGCGCCGCGTCTGAAACTGCTGAATGATCGCGTTATGAAAGCTTTACGTGGATGGCCAAGACATGATCTTTTGCATGTGAAACGTGATTGGAATCGGAGTGCAGATCACTTAGCAACTATGGCTATGCGTGATCAGGCCGGATCGATAATCACTGATCAAGCGCTGTTGGAAGAACTGGTGGAGATCAATAGGCTGCCGGAGCTGATCCGTGTGGAAAATGATAAGGAAGCAGCCCAGATCTTGATCACGACGAGATCACGAACCAGATCACCACCCAACAGATCACCCTCTCGCGGAAGCCTGACAGAGGAAATAGTACAAGAGATGCGGATCGAAAGAATTCTCAAGGCTCAAGACGAGGAAAAATGGATCGGTGATTTGAAGGCGTTTCTAAAGGGTGATCTGGAGAAGCTGAGCCAGAGTGAGGCAAAAGATTGTGCCAAGATCGCGTTTAACTACGAGATCGACGAAAATGATCTATTGTTTTATTATGTATCAGCTGATCAGGCCGATGCGGATTTGGATCGATCGGCTAGACTCGTGATCCCGGAGACTTTACAAGCTGATATCTTACACCATTATCATGTCAGTTTGGAGGGTGGCCACCAGGGCGTAGGACGAACGTACCACAGGATCCGTAAACATTTCCATTGGAGAGGATTATATCGAAGTATACAAAAGTTTGTTGGAACATGTACGGATTGCGAAACTGGAAAAGGTATGCCAAATATCCGGGGAAGATCACCTGGAAATATCCAGGCGACCTACCCTTTCCAAGTGATCGCGATGGATCACATACCGTCCCTCCCAAAATCGTTCAAGGGCAATACCGAGCTGCTGATCTGGACTGATCTGTTCACGGGATTGGTAATCGCGAAAGCGGGATCTACACGAACGGCTCAACAAGTCGCTTGCAGTTACGAAGAATGTGTGTTCCGACGGTTTGGAGCCAGTGAAGTGATCAGGCATGATCGTGAACCAGGTTTTATGGCCGAAGTGTTCCGATCTTTTAATCAGATGCTTGGCCAGAAACAGAGCGCGACCATGGCGTACCGTCCACAGGCGAATGGTAAAGCCGAGCGGATGGTACAAACGTTGACCAGGGCTATTAAGATGTATGTCGCAGACTCCGCGCAACAAGATTGGGATGAATATGCGGAGAGACTGGTGTTTGCTTTGAATTCCTCGTTTGATCGGATCAGGGGAGATACCCCATTCTATCTGGCATATGGTTGGGACCCCCGATCTACCATCGAGTCAGTGATCCCTGTTGGTTGCACACGAGGTCGAGATCGCGAAGCTCGTCGATGGCGCATGGGACTCCAACGTCACTACCAACATGCGCGGGAACAAGTTAACGAACGATTGCGAAGGGCTATCCAAGAAAGAGCTGATCGGAACAATGATCAGGCCGATCCACATAATATCGAGCCAGGATCAAGAGTTTGGCTTTACTTGGATCGTGTGAAAGAAGGATATGCCAAGAAATTAGCACATTTATGGCATGGACCGTTCCGCGTAGCCGAACTGATCGGTGATCATGCCGCTCGACTGATTACCGCGGGTACTGATTATGGAATTTTCCCGATTGTTCACTTGTCAAAGTTGAAACTGGTCCGAGAATACCCTGATCGGCCTAAAACTAGGCTGTCAGGAGATGATCAGCCAAGGTTTGATTTTGATGAGGCTCTCTTACCCGAAGATAGTTGGGAAAGAGCATTGGACCCGAACGAATTTGAGGTGGAGAAGGTGTTGGATACCCGATCAGGCAAGAAAACCCGTTTTGGCCGGACCCACCGTGAATATTTGGTTCGTTGGAAGGGTTACAACGATCCCGAGTGGATAGATGAGCGTGATCTGAACTGTGGAGCGTTACTAAGGGAATTCGAACGTGATCGGGTGAGAAGGAATCGTTTTGAGGTGATGCAAACCCACGAAGAGGGTAACCAGGAATCTCAATAGCCTGGGTTGACACATTGTGGCTGATCAGCAAATATGATGATCGGGCAAGTGGAGATCAGGGCGGTTGGACTGGTTTGGAAGAAACGAATGCATATACATATATATATTACTCAAGAATTATACCTGCACACACGAGAACGATCGACCTACAAGATGGAAGCAATAATGAGACATGAACAAGATTTACGAAAGTGGAACGAGAAGATCATCAAGGAATGTCGTGATATATTAATTGATTATGGAGAACGAAATAAAAGTGGGTTATCACGACGATCATGGACCATATTTAGTACGCAGGCGAGCAATCTTGTATCCTGGATGATCCATGGGACTCGATCGGAACTGGTTTCGCCAAGGCTCATGCTGATCGGTCCAGAGCAAGCAATCACGCAGTGTGGCGACCGGAGTTATGTGCCCATGACCGGGATACCAATCCCCGCCGTCAGCCTTGAGTCCCGGCGATCCCGCTCGACGAACAGTTAGATGCAAGACGCCAGGGAACAGGAAAACGTCCAGATCACACTCGCCGTGCTTAATTCCGTCGACAACATAATCGCAGATCGTGGCCCAAGCAGCCCCGGCTTTGGTGCGACGACGCTTGCGAGCATGATGGTATTGCTCGATCCACGCGTCCTTGCGCATCGCCATCGTGATCGGGAAATGGTGAGTCGCCTCCCATATTGCTTGCACGTGCTCTTGGTGATATAAAGCCAAGCGCCCCTGTAGCTCGACAAACCAAGGGCGATCAGGGAACGCCAGCCCGGGCATGGGTGTCAGGAGGACATCCCAGGGTGCCGAACCGATCATGATTTCGATAGCATGTTTGGTCAACAACTGTGGTTGCCACTGCTTGTCCTTGGGTGCCGGCGATTTGATCGGGAAGATCCAGCCTGGCGGGCGGGACCACAAGCGAGGGACGCTTTTCTTCCGCACTTCGAGAACCCGAGGCGTCAGATCCCAGACCTGATCGTCACTCCAAGGTTTCCGTGTGGCCATGTGAGCGGGAGTCGGCCTCCCCTGCATAACGACATACAGATCCATGTACGGTTGGTTCGGATCGTAGCTGTAATCGTCTTCTTTGATCGACGATCGAGCTGCAGGAATGAAGACGCCCGTAAAATTAGGTGGCGGAGCGATCACTGCCCCTGTGGTCGTCGGAGGAATGTCAGAATCAGCTTGAGCCGGTGGTTCCTCCTCGAAATCATCGTCATCGTCGTCATCAGACTCCAGTAAAGTGACGGCCTGAGCCAGCGAATTCACCCCGGAATAACTCGGTGCTGGCGTACGGCGATCAGTGCTGCGCGATCGGGCCAGAGAAGGCAACATCCTCTCGTCCAGATCGGTTGATTCGTCATCCGATTCAACCGTAAGACGTGATCGCTTGGCGAGACTCATCTTTTGCTTCGACGAGTTGGTCCGCTTACGCTTCCCAGAACTCGAGGCCGAAGGCGCTGGTCGCGGAGTCGCTGGTGGACGAGATTGAGATGACGCGGGAGCTTGTGAAGTGCTGATCACGGGCTGATCAGCACTACGAACAGGCAAGGAAGCGACGGAGGACGCGGGCGAAGGCGGGGCAAACGCAGGAGATTGCGGCGGTGTGCCAGATGGAGCGAACGAGCTGATCAGGCCGGGAAGTCGTTGCAAGGCCGTCCGGACTGATCCTGAACCAGCGTCTGTCTTGGTCCATCTGTCCATGGTTTGTACCGCGAGACTCTTCAGGTCAGCGTTAAGCTGAAGCCAGGCACGATCATCAAGCTCTAGGGTGTCAAGTTTGACCCGAGCGAGATTAAGCTCATGCCGGCAATTTTCAGCTACTTTCCGGCTCTCATCCAGCTTCTTCTGTACATCAGCGCGACCAATACGAGAATCAGCCAGCTGTTTGGCCAAGAGCTGGACCTGCTGATCCGCATAACGAGCTTCAATCTCCCGACGCTCTACATCCTCGGCAGTACGGATTCTGTCGTGCAGAAGCTGATCACGGTCGAGACGGTGATCATCGATGCGCTGCAGATGATCTACCATCTCGACCATCGAATCCTTCATGGACTCGATACGTTCATCTGGAAGTTAACATGGACAGTCAAATACGGATTATAAAAGGAGTGAATGAGATGAACGTACCCTGATTACGGATGGTGATAGCCATCGTGTCGATCAGCGACTGTAAGGTGGCGACGGTGTCCGAAGGTTTGGAGAGTCGAAGAGCAGCGAGGTCAGCTGACAACTGATCACACTCCATCGTCACACCCTGGAAGCGATCAGTCAGGTCCCGCAATTCTTGGTCAAGCCGATCATGATCCTTGCCAAGCCGATCATGATCTACCCGGAGAACCGACAGTTGGGTGGCCAGATCAGCGGAATCACGTGCCGAGGTATCAGCCGCGATCCGACGATCGGATAACTCAGCCGTAAGTGCCCGGTTGGTATCGTACAGAGAAACCAACTCGGGAATTGCACTTCGGAGTTCCGATCGCAGCCGACAAGCCTCCACGGGCCCCAACGTGAATGAGCCCGATCCATCTATCAACCGAGTGAGCTGCTCCAAGGAACGGAGAAGGCGATCTGACGAGGGTCGAGCAGGAAGACTCCAAGACGGTCGATATGAAGCGAGAGCAGTCGTCGGTCGGATGAGGCTGGTCGTGATCGGCGTAGAGGTCGTGATCGGGGCGATCGCAGGGGTAGCCGAACTGGAAACGGAGGGCGAAGAAGTGATCGGGAGGGCAGCCGAAGAAGACGAAGAAGACGAAGAAGGAAGAGGAGATCGGCTTGCGTCGGCCATGGTGATCACCAGAGAGGAAGTTCAAAAGTGAGTGAGTCGAACTGCAGTCGTTGTGCGGCTACAGTTAGTCTCAGGGGCGGCTGTGGTGAAGCGATCGGGAAATATTGGGATTGAAGTGGACCACACATGGCCGATGATTGGTGATGATAGAACACCCATCAACATATGACGGTTGATGGGTGGGAAAAGGTTGATCGCGAGTAAGAAGAAAAGGTGGTGGCCAACGGATATTTACGATGTGGAAGAGTTAGCCAAGTATGGTCGTTAAGCCCGGTCCCAGGCACTGGCGGAATGATGAAGATCACGATCACGATCGTTGTCACAGTCACTAAGTGGAGTTCTCGTGGATATAATAAAAAATGGTGATTGTTGACATGGCATACCAAGAGCAGGTGACCAGCCGATCTCCGAACGGTATATTGGTGGAAGCCGGCTATGATACAAGGTTGCAGCCTGATCGGCTTGTCATGCCCGGAGGAAGAAGATCAAATGATGAATGAAGATCGGGCAGGTGGATTAACAGGTTATACGGGTGATGTGAACCTTTGATTGGTCCGAAGATGATGTGGCAAGGCCTGATCAGGCCTGATCAAGCCTGATCAGCCGAGATCAGTGCGGTATGGTTATCCTGACGGTGTATTAAGATCGAAAGTATGGTTTGGAAGATGAATGGAGTCGTAATGATGATGACCCTGGACGTTCCCGAGGTGATCAAGGGCTGATCAGGCCTGATCAGGCCTGATCACCTGGTCGATCACTATGGCGATCGTGATCAGGGCCGATCAGCCTTTGATCAGCGTTGATAAGCAAGGGCAAGTGAGTTCTCGGTTTGGGCGGACTATATATGAAGTGAACAAGTGCTGAAGAGCAGGTCTCAAGTGGTTTCAAGGTCGTTTGTTGAAGATCAGGATGGGTTGAAGATCTTCTGAAGAGTCGGGTCATGATCGGGGCAGAATCGGTACAGGTCAGCTTGAAGGTGCAGCCAGGATGGGCAAGAGAGTGTTACGCAACCGTGCGACGAAGTAAATAGGTTCGAAGTAAAGGTCAGGCATGAGTTGAGGTATGGTACACAGGTATAGGACTTTGCATATATAATAACAGGTTTAGATTTTCCCCCTAAAGCAAAGAGTCGCTCCGCCACGTGTGCGGTCATTGGGAGCACAGGGTTGATTAGTCCCCTCTTGCTCATCTATTTCCCGGTTAAGACGTGCTAAGGCGCATTTTGGCTTACCGGAAGACCCCCGACGGGTTTGTTCTAGGTGATCTAACCTCACCCGCAACGCGCACGTGTTTGGAACACGTTAATAATATTGGTAAAGGTTTTGTGGAGATAACGTTTGTGGATTACTGTGGAAGATCGTGGATTGATCGCATTTTCTTGGTTTCGTTATATCTCTCTCTCATTGGCTGGCCTGATCAGACGAACTTTCCTGATCAGTGCCTAGATACTGAATAAGTGTCGACCCCAACCCGTTCTCCGGTGAAGATTTCCACCCGAGGACACCCCCCGTCTCGAGAAGGTCAAACCCTCCGACCTGATCAAGATCATCCTTTTCGTCACCGAGTCCACCTAAGTGAGTGTAATCAGCCCCGATCGACGGGTACACAAGGTGAGATGAAGTTAAACATAGATCCTGACGAGCATGAAGACCGGCCAGATGACCGGGAGGATCAGATCAGTCACCACAATGGTGATTCATCTGATTCCGATGCTGATCAGGATCGACGGAGTACCCCCTCCGATAGTTGGTCGTCCGGGCCAGTGGGTATCCGGATTCCACCCACGACTTCGGTCATGGATTTGGAAATCGGCTCCACCACAATGTACCTTCTTTATCGTACATGGGGAGAGTGGCTATTCTTTGAAACTACGAGGTGCTTGTTTTGCGACAGGTGCTGGTTTTCAAAATTGAATGATCTGACTAGTGCTTGTTTTGCGATTTACTCTTTCTGAGTTTTAATTCAATCGATTGGCCTTGACATCCTCTATATTTCTATGCCCTTATTGAATCACGTCCCAAAGTTCACAGGTCCGGAAACTCAATTTTCGCCCAGCAAAGAAGTCGCATGGAGATGCTGAACCACTGCCATGCGAAAGTTTCACGATACAGAACGCAGAAGCTTCTGAAGCTCCCTACAAACGATGATTAGTCAAGAGGGGAGTTAGCTGTGTAGGAAAGTGTAGGTACTCGCGTAGTCGGCCCTAGCGCCACGTAAGTCTAATAAACACCGGTTAGTGCCTTTACGTTACTTGTTGGTCCGTAGTGCTGCCCTGTCCATTAGTACAGGTCGGGAGTATCCGAAGTGCGTGTTTCCTCCACCTATTTGCCTAGCGTGTCAGTGCTAGGCGTGCGGAAGTGCTCAGCTGTTTACTCGACAAAAATGAAAGTATATATTATGTAAAATTTAAGTGTAGTTTTGGCTAAAATACTACTTCCTCTGTCCAGAAATATAAGGCCGTTTTTTTCTAAAATTCATTTTTAAGCAGGGAGGGGTTATCTGAGGCTAGCTGATTGGACGTTTTGAATTGTTAGTCCATGCTGATTGGAGGAGTTTTTGTTTTATTCAAAACGGCCCAGCGGTTTTCGAGATATGACCTTTAAAGTCGGACACTCCATGGGGTCCGCGCTCTCAAAATGACGCAGACGGATCCGAAACACCGCAAGCACTGCAAAAACTTGGCAGCGGCCTAGAGCAAGAAGGTACTCGCTTATATGTTCTAAGAATGCGTAATATTTCTGCTGTCTAACGGTTTGACCAAGGATCTTACTCTAATATTTGACTTTCTCAGCGCTAGATACGTCGTTTTTGGGCATGAGCCCGCGCCAAGCTGGAGGTAGGCATAATTAACGATTGTGCGAGCGGTCGTCGTGGTCGCAGTGACCAAAAATTACGCGTTGATGCGGAATTCGTCGCACCGCTCGCGCAAACAATCGCACTTATTTGCCTTTTTAATTGAGCTAAAAATCGGACCTTAGCGGAGTATCTTTGAATTTATATATGATGTCGTACTTAAAACCAATTCGGCCTTATATTCCTGGACACGCTTAAGCGGCCTTATATTCCTGGACACGCTTAAGCGGCCTTATATTCTGGACAGAGGAAGTACTTAACCTAAAATTCACAATATGCATAGAAACCACGATAATCTCGTTAGCAGGAATTTAAACGTCAGTTTTCACAACAGATCACATCATCCAAAATTCCAACAGGCTGCACTAGCGGACAAGGTTGGTCATCACAGGTCGTCAATTGCGACAACATAAACTAAATTCAAACAGCCGGCATCTAAAGGGGACAATGATGAAGTTTGAAGCTGCAGCAAGAAATACGTAAAACCTGTATTAGAACCCCATCCCTTGATTGAACCCCCCCCCTTTGAACAGAACCCCATCCCTTGATTTGAACCCCCCCCCTTGAACAGAACCCCATGTTAATTCTATAACCCCCCTCCTTCGAATAGAACCCCACCCAATTTTAACAATCCCTCATAAAGTCAGTCTAAAATTAATTATCGGTTTAATTAGGGAAATTATAAGGGTACCTCACCCCGTACCTCACTTTTGCAACATGTACCTCAATTTTGTTACGTGTACCTCATAGTTAATTAGACTAAAATAACAATAATTCCGGTATTGCGAGCGAGCAAAGCGCCAATTTTTGCGCGCAATTATTTTGTAATTACGTAGGTCTGAAAGCATTTGAGAGCGCATCCCGACGAGAACTGCAAGCACTGGCCAAAGAGCTGCAGCTGTACCGTGGAAATGCCAAGTTCGAATTCATTGTGAAATGCGCAATGCAGTTCCTGAACGAGGACGGCGAGCAGCAGGTACTGAGTGTACTGGGCTTTTGTGAAGGCTCGTCACCAATCACGCCACCTAAACCAGAGGTAATAATTTTGAAAAGAAGATCCCGTGGAGACCAAGAATCGAATCTGATACAGTATAAAGCAGGAATCACATAAGGACGAGATGAATCCTTGCTAGACGCAACTTTCTTTTTTTTCTCAAATAGAATCCCCCCTTGAATATAACCCCACGTTTGGGTGGGGTTATAGTGATAACCCCAGTGGGGTTCTAATACAGGTTTTACAGTAACGCGTCGGACAGAAGGTAAATTGACAAGAGTTGCAGGAACGTGTAGCTTAATTTCGTGAGAAGTATCGTCAGGTGCAGAGACGCATCGCAGAGCTCACTGGTTTCTATAAGTACCTTGTGAGGGCCTTTGATAACAGAACGAGAGCTTAACCGAGCTTCTGGCTGTACCAAACATCTGCTATCTGCAGAAAACTAGTGTAAGCGACTTAGAATTTGGCCTTAGGTATGTCAGTGATTCTATTCGATTGTATTAACTACATGAATGACGTTGATAAGAAGTGGCTCAATGAAGACATGGATATAATAGGTCTTACGTCGTGCTACCAGACGAAGAATTCCCCACCGACAGCAGAGAAGCAAGCGAAACGCTTTCATATGGATATTTAATTTTGAAACGCTTTCATACGGATATTTAAATTTGAAGGTCTTTGTTGCGTATATTTCCGCCCAGAGGAAGTACGCAGTCTATAGCATCAATTGATCGGATAAAGATAAAGCGACAGTGACCACAGATGTCATCAAGAACAAGCATAAATGCCTTTTTGTGTCAGGTGCAGCCGTCGGAGATGTCGTTGTGATAGTCGTCGAAGTGGTAGTTGTAGTGGTCACAAGGAAGCATTCAAGGTTGCAATGCACTCGACACAAATGACCGTAGCGAAGAGCTTCGAGGAAATCAACTTCATTTTAATCAAGGTTATCACTCATCGCTGACGTCTGTTCGTAATGTCGTAATGCCATCAGCAACACGAGCTCCTGCAGCCATTACAAGATCTTTTACGCTAATGCGCAGCTTCACAGTCTCCGCACCACCACCGAGCCATAAGAACGGTGGATTCAGAGCAGCAATGTCACCGGCTACGATCACCTTTATACGATAGCACAACGTTATATAAACGCCAAGCTTCTAAATTGGTGTCAGCAATGAGTTACCGGAATTGCCGTTTTCATGCCAAACGGTGATACGCCATTGTGTCCAAAACCCGTTAGTTCCTCCGATACCTGCTCGTTTACATTTTGTGACTTAGTATGGTGTTGGCACCTATGCCTCAAAAATATGAATAGGTCCACTGACCTCTCCAGGAGCATGCTGAAAGTTAAACTTCTTTTTGGACGGGCGATCCTTCTCAGGGATGTTGTCACGCACAAAACGACGCAGTTGTTCCGCATCGAGTTTCGAAATATATTGCAATATAACGCAATAGTAGCTACAAAGTGACAACAAAATAGTAGTATAACACCATATTCTGCATCATGGCCCTCTTTTGAATCCACTCACCGGCTATTAAGTGGATCTTCGACACCACTGTTGATACACGCCACATTCTCGACTATAATGCTCTTGCACAGATGCGGAATTTCACAGCCTAACAGCTTTCTACAAAACAATGTTTATACTTAAGAATATTAAAAGCACAACCAGAAAACTTACGCTCGCTGGCCCAAATTCCACGCATAATAGTCGCTCGGTGTTGTTTTAAGCGCGGCGCTGACCAATTTCTCACGCTGCAAATGCTGCTTGACGCGCTTTACACTCTTGAGGTCATCTACCGAACGTTCCACTGAGGACAAACGATTTTGAACAGTAGCAAGACGCGCAGTTACGTCATGAATGGTTATCATAACTTCAGAATTTTAGATGATGTAGTGTAATTAAGGACTTTTTTGCGACATAAAGGACACGTTAACTGCCTCAACGTTTAGTAGCATATTGCTTTATTATTTTCTTCTCCAGCTAACTAATCTGCAGCAGCCACTCGAGCGTTTCAAGTCAGGAAATGTCTGTCCCTCATCACAGAATGACTTGAATCCGAGCCAACTCGTCTCCAAATTGATTCAGCTCTTCTTGCACACGCTTCCTACTCACACTATTGTCGTTCTGCTGCTCGAGCCATCTGTCAAATGCAAGGGCCGTCACGGCACTCTCTTTTACCAAGTGTTTTAGGAGCCTTTTCACTTCATCTACAACAGACATAAGGCAAAAACACAGCAACTTAGTCCATCCAATTCCATCCATACATCCTATAACAATTATCATTTACCGCTGTCCGGTCGCGTTTGAATAATAGCCGAGATTAATCGAACTTGCGTGTGAAGACTACCACAAAATCCTGTCAAGAGCAAGCACCGCTCCGACGAGGGTAATTCATTCTGCTCCGATAGACTCAAGATGAATAAACACGTGTGTGTCGCAAAGAATGAATCATTAAGTAGTTCCGTGGGAAAACTCGTCTCCAGATAATGAGCCACTTCACCACGTGACGACGCATTCAGCACCCGGTTCACAATATCAAACGCCCGCTCCAACAAAAACACTTCATCCAGCTCGTACTTCTTAATCCACTCTTGCATATCTTTCGACGACTGCATGTACGATGGAAAGATACTCATGACTGCAATATTCGTGGCACGAACTTCCTTTTGTGCCATTTTCACATCTTCCACTTTCAAGAGCTTCAAGACTTCCCCGACGATAGCAGCCAAAAATCCTCCATCGATCAATTCCTCCAGTGCGTCCTTATCCATTAACTGAAGACAAGTACCCAGCAACCAATCCAATGAAATGCCAGTAAACGATGAATCTTTCATAAAACGTATCACAAAAGCAGCCATGTGTTCGTGAAGCTTCGGGACGTCACACCATAAATCACCACACGCTTCCAGCATCTTTCCAATTGCATAGCGGATGCCCACAAGTCCCAAACTTTTTGTCTCTAAACTCAATTTTTCAAGCAACTCGAACATCTTCTCACGCACTTCCGCCTTGGCATCAATGGCTTCCTTTACGATTTCAAATGCAAACACACGATCAACATCCTCGTGATTGTTGTGTTCTTTCTGGGCTTCTACGAGACAAATGTCAGCCTCTTTCAGATCAACGATCGAGACGTACTCTTCTGCAATTGACTTGGCCTTCTTGCCAATCTTCTCTAATGACTCATCGTCAAGAGAAGGAATCACTTTGACGCGAGCAGGTGATTGCGGCTTCTTCATACCAGTCACACGACGACTGCTAGCGACGCTCGCTGGTGAACCGCTAGGACCACCACGTCCACCTTGCCGCGCACCAACGCCAAAGGCAGCAGGTCTGCCGGATGGGCCAGTCTTCACAGAATCATCCCGAGCTCCAATACCACGTGGAAGCGTCACCTGCTTGTTGCTGTTGCCACGGCTACTCAGCGATTGGGAGTGCTGGTACACAGGCGCCATGGTAGAACGATTACTGCTAAACCCATCGCGTGATGAATTCGATCGACGGTCTGAACGAGGATAATCGCGCTCTCCTCGGTCACGGCCACTTCCTGGAGCACTATTCGGAGGGGCCCTAGCTTCTCGTTCCGCCTCCTTTCGGATCTCAGTCAAAGTTTTTTGCTTCAATTCCTTCCGCCGAGGCTCCCACCGGTGCTGGCGTAATTCAATCACATCCTTAATCATAAACGTAAGACGAGATGACAGTCGTTTATCTTTGACCAGTTTGTTTCCCAAATAGTGAAAATACGACGGCATAAAACCTTCGGCACCGTGCTTGTCCAGGTCTTTTCCCATTGTCGTCAACAATTTCGCCAACGACTCGATATTCTGCTCATCTGGAGGATTTTCCGGGTGTATACAGACCAGTACACCGTCACTATTCAGACGAACATCCATCAACTTCATAATGCATCCGTGCATAATACGCTCCTGAAGCATCCCCTTTCGATACAACTCTCCAATAAAGCGAATATTTCCAAGCATGCGCAACTTCATAATCAATCGATTTTCGTTGTAGTCCGCTTCCATCTGTGGCGTAATCGTCCCTTCTTCTTTGTCATGTTTAAACTTTTGTTCCAGCTCTTCGTAAATATTATCCTTCTCAAACTCTTCTTGACACGCATTTAACAAAATACGCTTAAATGAGCATGTCTTCAGAGCAAAGCGACTTGCCGCCTCATGGCTTTCGTACGGGCCATTCAACACTTGATCATCTTCCAAGTCGTCTAGGTCTTGACCCGACCAGTAGTATTGAGGCTTTGCCACGTCTTCTTGCATCCAAACCTTGACAAACTTGTGGTTCTGGATACGAACTTCCTGCAACTTTATGCCAGAAGGCGCCGGGACAGGCTCAAATTCTTGACTACAAGCCGATTCCAAGGCATTGGTGACGGTATCAAAGGGTCCCACCACTTCCGAGTCCGGGTTCGACATTGCCGTCCAGTAAAAACACTTGTCATCATCATTTTGAACAATCTTGAGGAACGACCAAACCTTCCAATGTGTTTCAAGATGAACGCACAAATCCGCATACATATCGCAAAAGTGCGGCTCACCTAGTGCTTTGTCGAAAATAATTTTTATCACCGCTTGGAGCATCTCGAGGCTTTCCATGTTGATGCTTGTCATCTGTCCAGCTAAACGTTCAAACTTCTCGCGAGTCATCTTGTTCATTATACTGTTTACATTCTTCTTTGTCACTTCCAACGTGGACGCATTTTTCGTCGGAATCCAACGATTTGCTGATGGCGTGAGCGGTTTAACAGGTCCATCAAGAAGAGGCGGATCCGGAAGAGACGTACGACCACCACGCCCGGCACGCCCACCACCACGTTCTCCGCGACCACTTCGCTTCGGTAGGTCTTGCGATCGCGCCCATTGTCCACCCGAGCCACCTCGTGATCCTTGACGTCCAATTCCACCAGATTGTTTATCACCTCGTTCCCACCCTCCGGTACGTCCTCCTCGGGAACTACCTCGGGACACAGCGACTTCGCTTGTAATTTCCATTGATGGCCAATTCGAATCCGAATCTAAATGAGCCGGTAGATCTTTGTACTGATCACGAAAGCTACACCATATACAATGACAGGTCAGAAAATGAAAGTACGACATCAATAGCGCACGCCTGTCGGCACACGAGGATTTTACCTTATCAAAACTTGTAGCGAATAGATCAATTTACCGCCAGACTTCTTGTGCAATGTAACATTCGAATTTGGTGTCTCTTCGGTTGCGCTGGTTGTTCTATTTTCCGAAACATTGTCATCTTTTTCCACAATCAGCGTCTTCTGTTGCAGCACTGGTACACCAACGTCCTTGCCAGGCAATTTCTTCTTCGGAGAAATTGTCTTCGACTGCGGATCAGCTGACGTTTTCTCGACTGTTTCCTTGGTATTTTGTGTTGTCGGCTTCGGGGACAAGATCTCAGTCGTAGTCGATGTAGTAGAAGATACACTTTTGCTAGTTTCCGAGTTCGTATCTGCCTCCACTGCAATCCTATCGACCGTTTCTTTCTTTTCCTTTGTGACTGACTCGACAGTACTCTCTGGTATCATCGTATCCTTTACACCGTGGGGTTCCACAGCCGGCGTTAATTCCGTTGTAGATTCTGTTGCTGAAATCTTACTCACAACCTTTTCGTTTTGATCTTGCTTCGGCGATTTCGTCACAGACTCTGCTGAAGCGACAGGAGCAGGAGAGATACCTGTTTGTGGCGTCAATTCTTTTTTCTGTGGAGTGTTCTCGGCTGTGGAGCTCGTGCTCGCTACAACAGGCTTCGCATCATCTGTGTTTGAGTCACTAGACCGTGCGAATGACGCGTTGCGTCCAAAATCAATCGCTTTGCCTGTCTTAGGATCAACAATAGCCAATCTCTTATTCTCTCGTTTCGGCAGTGGTTGGTGATGTGGCTGAGAAATCGGCAAGCTGATCGGAATACCTCCCATACCCATTCCCATATCTTGTATTGGTGGCATACCGTACATGGGAGGCCCTCCCATGTAATGTTGAGCTGGACCACCCATCATATAGGGTGGGGGTATCTGCATCTGTGCTGGATAATATCCCGGTGCTCCTGCATTCATGCTACCACGAGGTATAAATTGCTGTTGTTGCGGTTGCTGATGCTGATGCACGGCGCCTCGTGGAGGTCCACGCATACGTTGCTGGTGGTGATGAGGTGGGCCACGCATTTGCTGTGGCATGCCTGGCTGGCTACCCATGGGAAGAGCAGGTCCGTAGCCCATAGGACCATTGTAAGGTCGAGCCGTCTGCAAGACAATTCATTAGTAAAACAAATTAGATTCTATACACAAAGCATCTAGAAATCTTTAAAAGATCGGAAACGCACGTGCTGTAGGCTGAAGCCTCCGCCGCCGTGCTTGAAGACTGGCGCGTTGACGTCCATTCCGTCGGCTCCAGGCGGCGTCAGTTGGGGGTGCGCGGGTGCGTCAAGCTGTTGGGTGCCCTTGGGTCGGTATTCTAGAGTGGATATAAGGTTTCACAGGTAGATCAGTCAATTAGCTACGATAGAGTACGTAATTGCTCGTTTACCAAGATGGTGATGCGGGTTACCACGCGGGTGCGGCAGTCCGCTGTTAGGACCGTAGCCTCCTCGGCTAGGGGTGGAACTGGGGTGATGCGGCTTCATGTTTCCATCAAGCGCAAGAATCCCCTCCGTTTTTTTGTATGGGCTAAAAAGCTCTCTCTTGTCGCAGAGCGAGAGTTTGAGGGGAAACGAAACAACGACCGGTGTAACAATAGTGTGGCACGGAAAACTCAAAGTTTGTACATGTATTTAAAGATTCTCACGGAGATCTCCCGCCAAATTCATTTGCCCAGAAAAGAGGCGGCAATTGCCGCATTAATACGATCTTCTTCTTCTTGAACGCGACGACGTCCTTGCATTAGTGAGGAAGCTTCTAATGATACAAATGACGGAGACAAATCATCGTTGCGTGCAACACGAGTTAGCTACAATAAATAGTAGCATGCGTAAAATATATAAGTATTCCGCAACCGCTCCGACCATCACTCTTTAGCATACACCTACTGTTACTTCAGACAAATGGATCGAAATGACGTACCTCTTCTTCGGCCACTACTACAGGCGCGAGCTCATCTATGTCCATCCCCGCGCTAATTTCCCATTGAAAGCGATTTGTGAGAAGCTTTCGCAGATCGAAAGCTTTTTGCCGTACCTGGTATAGTCGGAAATAATACCATCAAGCCATTAATTTCCTCAGTTCGATAGAAAGGTCAATGCATACCTTTGGTGGGGCGTCATCATCCTCAATTAGTTCTAGCAACGACAGAAGACACGGACTCAGAAAGTTCTGGCTAGTCGTTTCATTGTGAAAAAAGTCCTCTGGGATCTGGGAATACCAAAGGCAGACGATAGTTAGATAGAAATTAGCTCATTGGTTATCGTGTCCAGCGTACATGTTCCAACTGCGTTTGAAGGAGTTTGATAAACGTGAGAAAGAGGGACGTACGGGAAGAAAGTGCTCGCTCACACGAACATAAGAGAGCTATAAACTGCATACACAAGTAATGAGAAAATTGAAATGACAGTTTGAATTCATGGAGATGGTATACCTGTTTCCATTGCTCTAACGCAGCTAGAGACGACAGCTGTAAGAAAATCAAAAATGACAATTGAAGCTCGCCGATGAGTTGCTTCCAGTCACCGCCAAACTGTGTTTCAATCAACTCTTCTAGCCTTTCACTGCATGGTTCAAATATAGTGATTGTTACGATAAAGGAAGCACAGAGGGGAACTGCAAGTAGCATCGAGATATCATTTTTTTCACCTTCGATCAAAGTGATACATTGTCTTCGCTGCAGCGGACAGATCCGTTCTTTGCTTCTGTAAATTAGTAAATCGTACCGTCCGCGGTAGATCTGAAAAGTACGGAATAATGCGGCCTAGATTCTCCGACGTCGATGCATCTTCAACAGCGTCACCAGGAAGAAGGATGGCACCAATTTCCCCGCCACAGTGCTGCAAAAATTGAAATCATAGTCATGAGTGAAGGAATAGCCGGCTAAGACGAAGCTTATCCTTTGCTTACCTCGAGAGTAGAGACGGAAATGAAATTGGAGAGACGTTGCCATGTCGTTATGTGCTGCTTCGGGTAAGGCCCCAGCCCACTATCAAGCTGAAACGACAGCACGGCACCTTCAACCATAACAACGGTAACATAACACAAAATTCATCAGTGCAACTTTGTTGAAAGCTGTATCATCGTCCCTATCAAGTCGTACGTTCGAGATTTTCCACATTAAGCCCTGGACGGGGCAATCCTAGCTCCTCCTTCTCTTTACTCCATTCACGCACAATAACTTGCCCATGACGCTCAACATTAATGAAAAAACCTTGACGAATACCGTGCTCTTGTTCTCGAGATCGAAAAAAGACAAAGTGAACTCCTAGTGGAAGGAATTTAATGCCTTGGAATTTTGGGCCAGTACGGAACACTTCGTAGTCCACGCCAAATTCCGTGCCTGTCGGAACATCTAGACATACGAGAAAGCCGCCAATTGCAGCAGCACTACCTCTATCACTTGATGATATACTCTTCGACGTCTTTTGCTCAGCGTCTTCAAGCGTACGGGTGAAGAGGTCTGCCGTTGAGGTGACGTTAGTCTTATCCATCGTATGCATTAGTTCGGAACATTAAATTTGAAAGGGTTACATTGACGAGTTACGCAACGTAAACTAGCAATTTCAACTAGTATGTTACTGTAGAGCTATAGCGACCATGAAGTAGCAAGCAGCGGCCAAGGTTTTCAATTGAGCGGCGTCTGAAGTAACTGAAACTGACGGTTTATCTTCATCAAGGATTGGTCCACGAGAGACACGAGGCTCATTCCTTACTGGAGCCATAACATCGTCAAAGGCCATGCTGCCGATTTGTGACGACGTCATAGCGAGGGATCCGGAGGCAGATGTAGATCCAGTCGATGAGGAAGATCCACTTGAAACAACAACGTCCAGCTCTGTCCCTCCGCTGCAGGTCATTGCAGCAAGTTGAGACTCCGTAAAACTATTAGCAACGCCGGGATGCGTTGGTGCAGATGAAGAAGTGCTAGCAAAACCAGCTGACGACGTCCAAGTGCAACAAGGATCACCGAGTTCCTCGCCGTTAGAAGCGCCATCACCGTCTGAATCGGCTTGGCACAACTCCATCGTCCACTCGTGGCCGGCGGCTCCAAAGGCCTTGCCGAAAGCATTTGTTGCCCCACCACCCAAAGGATTAATATGACCCAATGCATTGACACCCATCACGCTATCACCATTCGGGATACGCGCCACAAAAATTGGGCGAGCTTCAGACGACAGGATCATCATCAAAAATGTACAGAGTTTCGAAAAGAGCTTCATTGTTGTCGAGGCCTGGTACCAAGTGCTGGAAGCAGTTTGAAGTCAACAGAAAATTGTAAAGTGAGTACAGAAGTTTCGCGTTTCGCATGAGTAGCCAACAACGTCTTGTTTCCATGCATAAATACATTGTCGTGACCGTTTTTCAGTCTAAAGTGACGTAGTGCGACCGGTCATTCCATTAAATAACAGCAATATGGCGTCTTGGGTTGATGATGGATGGGTCTTTCGTTGTCTTGTATGGTGTGACTAACTCACTATCACTGCTGTGTGGAAATAGTTAATGAAGAATATGAAAGATGGTTCTCTCATGAAGGGAATGAAGGATGGGTCACGTCGGTGAGAGTGTTGAGAGAATAATAGGTGGCTTGACATCACAAAATCACTGATGGTGTTTTGCTCGTTATGCAAATAAGTTTAAAGGATGAGCTTGCACGATCGATAGGAGCTTTATCCGAAGGTGGAGTTGACCCAGTGTTGGAATATCGCACGCAACGGTGCGATTAGGAGGTCCCAGAGACTTTTATTGACCTCTCAGAACTAACGAGAGTTGATTGTGGTGTGGTGTAGGTTTAATCGCTACAATGATCGCGTCGAGGATCTTTCAAAAGCTATGACACACTACACGAATACGATGCACGCTTATGCTCAAGCATCAGCTCAGCTAATGCACGCGTTTTCTGCTTTCTTCGAGTCCCAAATGCAGGATGCTCAGGATGGTATGTTCTAAGTTCTACTACATTACCATAATTGCCCTAATTGGGCTACTAACTTTCAGCAGACACTGGCAACCAATTTCCTGGCTTGAAGGCACTTGCTCAAAGCTCGCTTCGTGTGGAGGAGGTTCACCAATCGCTGCAACAAAATGTGTTTAATGTGGCTCAGTCTCTTCAGTATCGCACGGTTGTGCAGCCTATGCAAGAACTGAGAACGTGCAATGCTGCGATACGTTATCGACTCAAAAATCTAAAGCAAAAGGTGCAACCCGCCAGATAAATGGAAGATTCTTGCTCAAAAAAAATCACTTACAAAACTTTGATATCAAAACAGCTTCAGGAATTTGATTCAGCGCAACGGCATGCCGAAGCGCAAAAAAAAAGTTCGCCAGACTTTGACAAGGCACAGCTCAAACTACAGTCGGCGACAATGTCGTTGTCCACTGCAGCTGAAAATGTAGACGCTGACATGACGATGCTCGAAACTCGACGCGAGTCTACACTTAAGAACGAGCTACTAGCCGTTATTGCAACTCAGGTCCGTCTATTTCTTTTCCAGACAGTTTCGCACTTTTGCTAACCGCTATGCTTTTTAGATCTTTACTTTTTCCCACGCAAGTGAACATTTTCAGCAATTGGTGCCACTTCTTCCTGGGGTAGCTAAACCACTTGTTTTATTGATGGCCGAGTCAGCACGACATCGTCGACAACATGCGCAACTATATGATCCTGCAACAGCAGATGTGATGGGCATAATCCGATATTCTGGCGAATTTTCTCGAGGTATTCTGGACCGACCACTTTGTAGTCATCGAGATTCTCTTGCTGCTGTCGCTGCAGTACATCCAATTGGAATGACTTCTTTTAAGGTAACTGTCGAAACTGCATATTTTCTCTCATTGTCGTGGCTCATTTTGCTACGTTTCGACACTAGGATATGCATTTTGCAGAAAAAATGGCGGCGAGTACATATGCGTGAAAACGTTAGTTACTCAATCTTTCTACCGGTATAGTGAATTCTAGAGTAAGATTGACATCACGACATTTTCTTTTCATCCAATCAAATCGAACAACCATTTAATTGCTCTTGTGCGGTCCTTAAGTGCACGTCTAATCATTATTATGCAGCAGTCCGCTACCCGTTATGTGCGTCTCCTGAGCACTCGTAGCTTTGCCAGTCACGCGAAACCTCATGTCCACATGCCTGAAACCGCTATGCTGACCAACAATGTGCGTCAATTTTGTTCTAGTGGGTGAACGATCTATTCATTCTGCTGTCGCTTTTTAATGATATTGTAGGCTACGCATCGATTTGAGCATAAGGGCTGGGAGTATTCCGCATACATGGGGATGTTGGGGGGTCCCATTTTGCTCTTTTTGGGACTTACAAACGTTCCAGAAACGGACTCGGAAGTGTTTGCCAGGTAAAAGAAAACCATGCTCACGTTGTCGTTTGCTCTTCGTTAATGTTTATCTATGATACGTTACTGGGGATATAGAGAAGAAGTGCTTGCTCACCGTGCAGGAAAAGAATTCCTTGCTCGACGTCCCAGTGGCCCTGCGAGTCAGCGCTTCACTTTTAAGCCGAGGGAAATTGGCGAACCGCCAGTGCTTGAAGAACAGTAGAGAACAGTAGAAGAGGGATTGATGTTTGTTCACTGCTACCTCGGCTTCTTGACAAAGGGATTGAGTTGCCTCGCTTTCGATTATTGTTGCGCTTTTAGAAACGTCTTGATCTCGTCTGTCATGCCACAATTTGTAGTGATTACATCAGTTGTGCCGATTTGCTGGCGAATAAGTGCGCTTAGCACACCACCGACACCTAATTCCAGAAAATGATTCACACCATTATCTACACAATAATCGACGCTCTCACTCCAGCGAACAGCTCGCACAACTTGCTCCTCGAGCCCTTGTGCCATTTCTTCCAGTGTCTTGGCTATTGCTTTCCCCTCAACGTTCCATACAATCGGCACTTTTGGTTCCTGCAGTTTCTTGTCTCGTATTAATTGCTGTAAATGTTCCTGCAGCTCCAATTTTGCTGGTTCCATCAGCGCACAATGGAAAGGAGCACTCACATCTAATAGCACGGCCCGTCGTGCTCTTTTCGTCGCTTTCGCTGCTTTAATCGCGACATTGACAGCCTCTGCATCGCCACTGATGACCGTTTGCTTGTTCGAATTGTAATTAGCCACTTGACAGACTTTTCCAGTGCTCGCAGCCGCCTCACGACACAAGAGCTCAGCGTCCGTTGGCAGCACGGGCATAAGAGCAGCCATTGCTCCTATATGTGGAGCTACAGCGCGTTCCATGGCCAAGCCACGAAGATGCACAAGACGTGCAGCATCAGCAAATGTAATGGCTTCAGCGGCCACTAACGCCGAGTATTCACCTAAAGAGTGGCCCAAAGCAAAGTGAATAGAGGGCAGCTCTATTTCGTGCTGTAACACTCGCAATATCGCAACAGATAGCGACAATAGAGCAGGTTGAGCCACAGATGTGGACGTTAACTTGTCGGCTGGCCCTTCCATCATCCTACGCCGTAGATTTATCCCCGTCGCTTCACTTGCCTCCTCGACTACGTCACCCACAATACGTGGCCAATCTTGAAGCAAATCTTTACCCATACCGACACGTTGACTCCCTTGGCCTGGAAACACGAGCGCAAGACGACGCAAGACCATGTCTTACTTAACGTTAGTATACAGGGATTGTGTGGGTGATACTATTTGTTTTCTTCTGCTCGTTTTCGTGGCTATTACAGTGGTGAATGAATACATTGCAAGAAGGGTCGAAATATCTACAGACGTAGTCTACCGACGGCCTCCGCGATTCTCATTGCGATCCCGTCGACGACCGTTGCCACCATTCCCTCCACGCTCGTCATGTCCACTGCGTCGATCAAAAGTGCCATTATTCATGCGACCGCCTCGCTGGTCTTGTCGTCCAGCCCGCCTAATCATCATCACAACAACCTCGTGAGCGTTTTCTCACCTCACTTAACCCTATCTACCTATCTCGCACTTACATTTGATCGCGCACTTGCTGCGGCTGTTGATTTCCATTGTTCCCTTCATTGCCTCCTCCTTTTAGTCTTCGCTTGCGTTTCTCCTCCTGTCCCCGTCTCGACTCGTTTCCGTTCGTAGTCGAAGTGTAGCTTCCCCCCTCTCGACGTCGCTTGCCTTCTGGATTGCTCGTTGACGTCACTACGTCCCCATCTGGTCCAGTCTCGCGCTCTCGTTTACGTGACGACGATACTAATGACACAATCTTGCGGGTATTGCCCGTCGGTGTTTCTCCACTCGTTGGGGACGCTTTCCCCGCTGCAGATGACAGCGGAGGTCGCATACGATCACGTGCCACAGGTCTCGAGCGGTCATTCAATTGTTGTTCTTTCGCTTTTGCCTCTTTATCCGCCGTCAGCTGACGTCGTAACGCCGCTTCCGACTGCTCACCAAGTCGTGCGCGTTTCCGTCCCGCTTCCATCTCCGCTTTGACTGCCGATTCTCGCTCAACTCGCGCCTCGCGCTCTCCTCTTGTCCCTCGATTCAGTCTTCCAGTTTCCAATGGACGATCCGCTTGGGGCGAGAACGTCGACTTGTCTGGCTCGACATGACTCAATGGACTCGACGTTGGTGCATCTCCTCGCCTCGTTGCTTCATTCTCGTCGCGTCCATTCACAGAAGCTTCCCGAGTCCGTCCATTGCGTTCATGACGATCGTGACTCCCACTACGGCTAAGCCTTGCTGTTGGCGCTCGATCGTTTCGTCCCGTACGAGTCGCTGGTTCATTCTCACGTCCACGTTCGCGTGACGCTCGTCGACTGTCAGTATTCATGCCATACTCGTGTCCACGCTCTCCCGATCGACTACGTCGCAATGCTGCTACTTTTTCATGTGGACGAGTTGCTGAGCCACTCCGCTCACGAGACTCATTTGGTCGCTTACTAGTCGAGCTGCTACGCGCAGGAGACACGTCGCGATGCTCTCGACGAGGCTGCCGCTCGTCCATGCTAGGCGTCAGCTTCGATACATTCTCTTGACGATCTTCCGATGCTTCATGCTCAACACGCGTGCGACGAGCTTGACTAGAGTCCGGTGACTCAGCTCGTCCAGGTCGAGTACTCCGACTACGCTCCATCCCACGTCCACGTTCTAGACTTCGCTCCATCCTGCCATCATTATTGGTGCTGCTCTTGCCCATCACAATTTCCCCACTTTCAATTTCTTGACTCGATGCTTGAGTCATGGACTGTTCCTGCTTCTTTTCAGACGGTTGCCCGTCCTCCACGTTGTTTGGCTTTTCGTCTTCCGGGATTGAAGTCTTCTTCTCATTACTTGACGACACCACAGCTTGAACTGGAGCTGAAGCTTTCGATGGAACAATCCGAGACCGTAGCAGTCGATCATCGACAAGAGACGCCTTCCGTTTCGTCAGTAGCGCAAAGTACCGCTTGGCCATAATCTTGATATCTTCTCGGTCTTCATTTGTTAGTTTTTCCACCAGATTTAAAATCACGTCTGCTGTACCACGAGCAGCCGGATAGACTTGAATCAGCTTGGTCAATACCACGAGCGTATTCCGAATCGGCATGTACTTGCCACTTGAGAGTGCAGTGACATACACGAGCTCTAATTGTTGATGCCAACGAGCATAGGCTGATTTAAACTGGCGATGCGCAAGACACTTTTTATCGTCCGTGAGATCGAGACTCATGCCGATTTTACCGTGAATCGCTTCCTCATCGTACGTTGCACCTTTCTGATACCATCGTAAGATCAATCCAAGCGTCTCTTTCATAAAGATGCCAAAGTTGCTCGCTTCCCGCTCTGTCGCACAGAGCACGAGCGCCGAGACTTTCATATTCACTTTGTGAAAGTATTGGAGACTACTCAATTGAGGGGTCGAGAGCGTATGCAGTCGTTCAATGAATTTCGCCGTAAACAGTGCGTCTTCAGGCGACAAAAGCGTGCGGGGAATGACACACTTTTGGAGCAGCTCATCGATCGCCGTGTGGCGCTCTTTCGGTTCGACTTTGAAAAACGTGCTTTTCATCGTCTCGAGACGCTCAAACACGCGTTTGCGATGCGCCACTTGGTCTTTTTGCTCGGTTGTGAGCACATCGATCATCTGCGTCGTTTTCTCTTTCAATTTCTTCCGTTCACTTGCACTCAATGATGCATTTGCCCCCGAAGTGACAGAGTTTCGTAGACGTAGAATCTCTGACTCGTACTGCTGGAACGGCACGTGGATGTCATAGAGCTTCAGGCCCCAAAAGGTCGCGTACATTTCCGGTGTCAAGCCCGTAAACGGTCGGTCAGACTCCTTGTCAACGCGTAGCGCTTCGCGAATATCGTCGAGGAACTCGGGGTGGTACATGTACCAGTTTTTCTCGCCAGATGTACCATTTGAAGCCTTTCCTGCGTCCGTATTCGTTCCATTATTGGTATTGGTGGTAGCGGTATTTGTACCCCCGGTGGCATGTACTCCACGTGGTACAGTCTGTAAGACAGGATCATCACTCCGCATAGCTGGACGACATAAAGTCATTGCGAGCTCTGGGGGGACATGATACTCGCGCACTAACGTCGTAATCGAAGGAAGCATTTTACGGTACACGAGTGGATCCACGACACTGGCGAGAAACTGGAGCAGCTGGCTCAGCGTGAGCTGACACGTGTCAAAGACTCTTCCCAGGAGCTTGAGATGGGATAACTCATTGTCTTCATGATACTCGATCCGACTCCGCATCTGACAAATCAATATACAGAGCGGGAGCGCTAACCCTCGCTTGATCAAAGCATCGCGTAGCTTTGGAACAGCGCGACGATTCTGAACCTTTGGATCCGTGGGCTCGTACCAAAGATGTGGTCCACCTGCTTGCGCTTCCAATTGACTCGCGGAAATGTCCTCGAGACTCAAACACGACCCCATTTTCGTCAGCAATTCACTCAATACAATGAGATCCACGGACGCCCAGTTCCGAAGACGTTGAATGAGGTACTGCAGCAATCCTGCTAGCTCCACGTTCGGATACTTGCGATAAAAACTACCCGAGAAATTTGCCAGCGACGTAAGCCATAAGGAAACGTGCGTCCCGTCCGACTTCATCGACTTTTGTGGTCGGGATAATTCACTCACAAGCACAAACGAAAGCACATCCATTCCTAATGGCGTCACGAACTTAAACGACTCGACCACGGGCTGAATCAAGTTATCGTACGACTGAATCTGCCGTAGCATTGTACGGAAAACAATCAAAGGATTCGAGTGGGACACATGCGTCAAACTACGAGCTGATAGCTTGGCACGGTCAGCTGTAAGCCGTCGCATGACACCACGCGTACTCTGAACTACTTCTGCTTCTTTCAAACGTAATTCCGGGTACTTGTCATACGCTTCGAGCCATTGAAGGTACATTCGATAGCGCTCATCACATGGAAAAGTCTTGACCAAATCCCAAACCAAAAATGCTGTGCTGGGGTTACATTCCTGCAACGACATGGCTGGAAGAAAAGCGTTGATTAAGAGTGACTTGATCTTCTCTGTCAGCGCCACCTCGTTTTTGTTTTTACCAGTATCAGTACTCGACACTTTGGCAAGCTCTTCGACAAATTTGCCTGCAATACGCAACAATTTTACGAAAAGAAGTCGATCCTGAAACAACTGCGGACCAATCATCTCCACTATTGGGAAAACGTGGGTCATACAATCGTCCAATGTCGCCACGCGACGAATGTATTGGCTGCTTGTACTCGTGTGAAGCGCTTGTGACGTCGTAGAAGTCGTCGAGGAAGTGCATTGAGCACTTACAAGCCCCAAAGGACGAGACGAAAGAGGGGCATACACGTCTTCAATCATCACATTTACAACAGTACACAACTCTGTAGTAAGCGGTTTAAAAATCAGCGGATTCACCCCTCGTTTCTGGAACCACGAGATCATCTCAAACGCGCGCTCTTGTGCTCCAATCTCCAAGAGCCCGACGATTAATCCATATACTTGATTGTCGTTGACCTCTCGGTCACATGGTTCCATGCTTTTCGCTTCTTCTTCCTGATTCTCTATCTTTTCTGAGTCTTTCTTCGCCGCGAGGCTAATTTGACCCACGGAACCTGCTTTCTTCATCATCTTTTTTTCATATTCCACATGAGTTTTCACAATCTCACTTCGAGACGGTGCCAAGTGTGGCAACAGAGCCTCCAATTCGAGTAAACCCTTGTTCAATAGCGTCGCAGCAAGACGGTAGAGGGAGCGAGGCGTTGTGATTTCGGTAGCAGCCGGTTCACGTTTGTAGAACTGGAACTTAAAGCCCATAATATGAGGCAGACTCTCGCGCTTAAAAATTCCCAACAGTTGGGCAAAACAGTCGTTTTGGGGGTGCATTTCGTACACATCGAGTACTAAATCAAGCACACGATTCGCGTCCAAGTCAAAGAAACCAATGAGCGTCATTAAATCAGTTCTTGTGGCTTCCAGCTGACTTTTGGTCACTCCTGTATGCAGCAAACACAGCACTTTCGAGAACCCTTCTGTCTCTTCACGTAAGAGATTATACTTGGTCTGTGTATACAGCGTCTTGGTGTTAATCCGCACCATCTTTTTAGCCAAGACTTGAGGCTCAGGTGCCAGTTCTGCTTCATGCAAGACATCAAACTCGAGCGTCGCTTTCAGACTCAAGAGACTCAGGAGCTTTTCGTCCACAAAACTCTTAATCAGAGCACACAAATTGCGCCATTCTCGTGACGCATGCCGCTCATAGCCCCGTTCGCTATTTTCTACCTCATTTCCAATGACCCATAGCAAATCTGTTAACAAATCACACACTTTGGGGTCTTTGGGCTACCACGTACAACGCACAAACATTAGTAAGTATATAAAAAAAGGACAAGCTAAAGTGAGGAGTTGAAAACAATACCAAATTCGCTTCCTTTAGCAATCCCAAGACCTCGTGCTTGGTTAATTTCGCATGCAATACGCTCCACACGAGCTCATACAGTAGACGAGGAAGATCTAAGAATCAATTTTAGCGCAATGTATTCAATTTTAAGCATACAAGGAATAGGTAACCAACCAGAATCCTCGTTGCGACGCGTGAACTCGCTTAATGCGCGCGTTAAATGCTTTAGTCTGCAAAAGGAAAGCGTCAGTTCCAAAATTTAGAACAGCAGTTGCATATCAATCACTTACACGTCCAAACGTCCAGTTTCGTTCCAGTGATGCAGCAAACGCGCGTTGATCAGCGTCAGGCCCGTGTGCCCACGCTCCATTTTCGCGTTAAGTTTGGCAAGACGACTGGGGGATTCCGTAATTTTGTGTCAACCACTTCATTATTGACAGCTGGACCCACTATTATAAATTATTAAAAGCGTGAAAGGAATTGTATGCGTTTCTGGAGTCAAATAAATTATTGACATTGCCTGGAAGTGGGGAGCAAGGGGAGGCTGCCGGGGACGTGTCGGTCCCAATTTGGCACTAAGGGCACCGCTACGACATCACTTCGGATCATCCATACTTCAATCTGCATCATTTGGATGTGCTTACAAAACATCGTTTGTTGAAGAATATGGAGTTCGTCCCTCACGGGAACTCTTGTCGTGGAACGAACACTAAATTTACTCATACATACTTAAGTCAGAATGTCAGAGGGTTTACGCAAAAGGACATACTGGCGTGGATGTATGCATGGGGACAAGGGATCCCAGGGCACTCATGTAACAGGCTAGCTGTTACTGGCTTACACTGTAAGAATTGCAGTGAGGAAGCGTGCAATTGAGTAGGGACAAATGTAATTTGGTCCTCCTTAGTTTACCTAAGATAAACTTTAGAGTAGACTAATTAATTTATTAAGGGATCGGTTATTCAGCCCCCACCTTTTTGTTAACCAGCCCCCACCCCCGAATTTATTAATTATATGATTGGTCAGTCCCCAACCCAAATTCTATTGGTCAGAATGTCACATAACTTCGCATTCATTGCCTTATTACGTCACGGTTTATAAAAATTTTGGACTTTTAAATCTTGCGTCTACTACCCCGGATTAATTACTGCTTCCTTCCGATGAACAGCCTTGCACCACCTCCACAACTTTCTTATCCTTCCGTAGCGCCGTAAATGGAACGTGGTGACTCACACATTCACGTGTCTTTTACTGCTATTTTACTAGACGAATGTGGTGCTGCTCATGTCTGCTATTCGAGAAACATTCCTTGCGAGCTACGTCCTGCATTAGGTAAAAAATAATCTTTTGGCAATGTATTTTGCCGGAGATTCCAACGTTTTGAACACATTCCTGCACTGCAATAGACCACTCAATGCTGGACTTCTGAAGGGCATTTACACTCTGGTGGAATTTGTAGCCCTGAACGATTTGCTTCCGATCTTACGATCATCCAACAAATCTGCGAATTTGCCTCTTTCAGTGACGCACAACACGAAAATTGGCTCGATTTTTACTGAAGCGGTGAAAGCGGATAGAAATGAGACGATTATGCTCAATGGGACCTTTTTTTCCGTGTTGACGACACATTTTCTTGGACGAGAGGCTGTTGTTCGAAAGGTGTAACTAGATATTCGCTCGCTCCGTTTGAAACTAAAAAAAAATCTTATCTTACCTCTCTTTGCGTTATTTGCGAGTTAGACCAAAGCCGCGTTGACTCAAAACGTTCGTTCTTGTAACATCTACGGAGATCAAGGGGTTGGTAAATTGTTGATTGGATTTACCAACCCCTTGAGCTCCGTAGATGTTACAAGCACGAACGTTATGAGTCAAGGGGTTTGGTAAATCTAAATCAACGATTTACCAGCCCTTGGAGCTCCGTAAGAATGTTACAAAGCACGAACGTTTTTGAGTCAACGCGGCTGATTGGCTTGCTTTTCATATTGCGAAAGCGTTGTACCGCGAGAGATGTTAGAAGAATGGAGTCCATTATTTTGCCGTGGACAAGTTGGTCGAGCATATCCATGACTCTCAAACCCAGGAAGAAGAGTGTGCTCGGCCTATTCAATAAGAAGATGCGCTGTCACAATGGACGCGAGATGTTGAAACGCTGCTGAGTTCACTTCCAGAGTACGTTTCATACTGTAAACAAGGCTAGTCGCTGACTGGAACTAACAGTACAATCATTAGAGCTGAACGTGACAATTCTCCGACGACACTGGTAGTTTTGGACGGCAGCGACATGCTGCTGCCAGCTCTCGAAGTGTTTGTACTCAACACTATTCGGTCATTTCTTGCAGTCCAGGTGCTCTCGTGGATTGTAGTTTCCTTCCAACTACGACACCCGCAATGGCCGACTTGACGTATTTTGATACTGTTTGGTAGATTCTTTCAGCATCCACCGAGCTATAGCGACTAAATACAGACGAGGAAGAAGGTTGGGCTGAGGAAGCCAATTGCATCAATGAGCTTGGAAAGCTGGATAGTGCTAAACTCTTTTTAAAGCAAGCGAGATGACGTTTGACATCACGACAGTTTCGAAAGCGTATGTTTCAAAGTCAAACTCATAAACATACTGCGAGATCGCTTGATTATCTTATTACGTGTTAGACTTTCGAGACAGCAGTATTGAAGCGATTTCCAATTACAGCCGATGGAAATCGATTAAAGTCTGTATGTGTTAGAGTCCCATATAGCCTCCAGTCTGCAGCTCTAACAATTTGAATATTTGTTTCTCAGAGCGTTTGCCTCGGGCGCTTTCCCGTTTGAGATTATCTTTGCATTTGTCATGAGTCAAGCGTAAAAGTCTTGTGGATTTGTTATTAGCAATGATTTATATGGCCTAGTACTGCGTGACAGAGTTTTCCAAATTGGTGGTGATGCGCGTTTCGAGTTGCTGCCATTACACAAGATCTGCTCATCGCAGGAGAGTTCTGATTCTTTGCTATCCCAATTGACATGGTCCAATCGATTACAAATCCATTCACGTCGTACGCACACAATTTCCGGGTCTACTGTTTATATTCCGTGCTAAGTGGCATTGTATGTGGACTCGTGCTCTGCTTTTTTGGTCGTGCCGAGGTGAAATGCATTACGACGGGCGGTTCGAATGTCGACTGTATGAAAGCTACTGAAGCCAAGGAACAGCGCTTTATCTGGTTCTACCACAATACTGGCATGACCGGCTTTTTTCTGGCATCAGTGGGTCTTGTATCACCTGTGTGTCGTCGTTTACTTGCTCTTTGGCCTCGCGTGCATGATCTACGTTCGAAGCTGACTCCGTCGCGTGCTATCGAATGGTATGCTAACGTCTGACATATTTATTTCGTGGTTCTTGATGATTTGTCTCTTTACCGTGGCGAATACTGCCACGGCAAAGGCTCTGCTAGGCAAAGTGCTGTTTAAAGAACTGATTGACTTGAGTGCTTTCATGCATGCTTCTCGTGGATGCGTCAATATTATCGTCTGGATCGTCGTCAATGCACCCTATTTCCCTTCCTACTGTGCTGACGACGCTGCAGAGGCTTTACAAAACGACAATGGACGTCCGACTCGAGCGTCGTTTCATGGGGAACGTTCACGTTCTGAAGCAAGCGGTGCCAAGTATAAATCGCACAAGCAGGAAGAGAAACTCATGAATCCACAGCTGAACGTAGCCTTACGAAAGCAGATGATTCACATGGCAACGAATGGCATCATCGAGTCCATCCAGCATCATCAGCGTCTACGACGAGAGAACGGGAGCAATTGTACCTTCCAGTTAGACTGGCAACGATCTCCTCAACGTACAATGAAACAGCTGCTCTCGTTCTCGGCCATCAAGGAAAGTGTCGGATCCATGACGATCCCTCCGAGGTCGAGACCGATGCTCCGTGAAATACGAAACTCGACCGTCCGCGTCGTCGAAGAGCCACGTGACAATCCAAGCAACATGCAGTTTACCTTTATGCCTTTGACTTTGACAGAAATGCAGTTTTATGATTTCCAGCCCCGCGTGTTTGCCTCCATTCGACAATTGTACGGCATTGACGATGCCGAGTACATTTTCGCGTTTCGCATGACAATCAATGAACGCATCAGTGAAGGACGAAGTGGTGCCTTTGTCTTTAACACGTGCGATCGCAAGTATCTCGTCAAGAGCACGACGTCAACGGAAAAGGATGTATTGCTACGATTGTTGCCATCGTATCTACGCTATCTCAAGTGGAATCCAAGCACGCTCTTACCTCGTTTTTTTGGGTTCCACGCCATGAAAATGTATGGACAGATTTTCTATTTCATTGTCATGGGCAATTTCCTGAGGCAGAATTAGAGTGATTCATCGCCGCTACGACATTAAAGGCTTGTGGGTCGATCCCAATACTCCTGCTTGTGTCTTGGAAAAACAATCTCGTTGTTCCAAGTGCAATCGGTTCTTTATCTTTGGAGGCCCTCCTGGCGCGTCATGCTTTTTACCGGGGGAAGAACACTACCCTGACATTACGCTGCGAGACAATGATCTAAAGAAACGATTGAAGCTCGAGCCAGAGAAACTCGTGAAGCAACTGACGCGAGAAAGCTACTACTTTGCAAGTGCGGGTATCATGGACTAGAGTCTTTTAATTGGCGCGCATAACTCGCATTTCACGATTACAGCGGAAAACAAACGAAGCTTGTCCCGTCATAAGTCGATGGATCGTACCGTCCAGTGTGATGATACGCACGCGGATGCGGATTCTCTTCTTAATTACAATGAGAACCAACGACTCGCGAATGAAGGGGACGTCACATCGAAAGGCACACGTCCGTCCGAGTCGTCGGATGTTTCACATGGCACGCATTTCTCGGATCCGATGTCAAGTTCACCACCACCCGAGCGTGGAATATACCCTGAAAGTCACGCGTACCACGCTCACCAAGTCTCAGGCCAAGCAAGTATTACTTTGGTCTTGTCGGCATTTTGCAAGAATGGACCATTGCAAAACAAGAATGAAAACCAGGGGAAATGCATTATTGAAACTAATGGTGAAGTTAATTTTTTGGTCATGGCTAACGACGAGAGGATTGTCAACTAGCTTTAGGGTCAATTTAAACAGTTCTACTACATATCGCACCTCACCGATTAGACTTGAATTCCCCCTGCTCTAAAATGCCGAAGAAAAACTCCAATATGAATCAGAACGTTTCCAGTTGAGACTGATCGTAATCGACATCGATCAGACCAGGCGGAACTGAAAAGCACTGCGTCATTCTTCGAGATCAAGCGTGCATCTAAGAATCCACACAACCATTTCTTCCTGCATCGTACCAAGTGGACGATGCAATTCAGTAGCTTTGGTAAGATGCAACTGCTGGTTCTATATCTGCTCCTGGTGCTGCTGGTGCTGCTTGATGACAGGTTCGGGCATTGTGGTCTGCCTGATGGCAAATCCGACATTGCCGGCGTCGCATAGGAGCTTCCAAAGCTGATGCAACATGCTCAAACTGTGATCGAAGTCGCTGGGTTGACCCTGACGGCCGACCACGTGTCCGCACTTGCACAGGATTGCGAGTACCGTCCTCTGGGACTGCCGATACATAGTCTAGCAGCACACGTTTTCGATGGGTAGGAGCATTGTTATACTCATCTGCGATCCTCTTCAATGTCATCTCAATTCCAACTGGTGCAGCCTCAATGTGCATCTGCATTGGTTGGACCAACCACCAATGTCTATCAAAATCATTGACTGACAATGGCATCTCTCGACGATGAAAAGCATGGGCACAAGGATAGCCCATCGTGGATGTCAACAAGCCTTAAAGTTGGGGTTAGCATTTAGTCACATTCACAGTTAAAGTCAGTCAATGCAGAATTCTCTACGTACCTTGACAAGTACGATCTTCAACAAGCCGTTGCTCATACTGCCGATGCGCCGCACTTAAACCTGCTACTGAAATTTTTCCCATCACCTCCGAAAACATTGGACCAAACTGCATATTGACAATAGCACGCTGCTTTGCATTTTGCTGCAAAATGTCAGCAAGCTGACCTTCGCAGGCAAGACGAACCGCCGAATCCACTGATAGTAGATCACCTGCAATGGATAAACCATTAGAAAAAGAAGAAAGTGAAATCAACACAAGAGCATAATTACCCAACAACTTACCTGTTGAAACAGAGATCCATCTCTTGAGGGCAACATGGGCGCTCTCCACACGCGATGTTGTGACATGGCCGTAATGACGTTTATTGCGCAGGAAAGCCGCAACAAATCTCTCCTTGTAAAAAAGCCAAGTCATTTCAAGGTAGCGCATCGTGGCTACAGGGAATGCAACATGCATTGATGCAAGTTAGGTCTCATAAACCGCTATGGTTGTGGCTGCAACAAGCCGGTTCCAAGCTTGTAAAAATGCTTCCCATGCATCCATTGTCTCATAAGCGGCCCTCTGCTTCGCAAAAATGTTCTTGCTGATATACCAGCGGCATAACAGGTAATGTGCATTTGGAAAAGTCTCTGCAAGTGCGCTCATCAATGCAAGCTCTCGACCAGTCACGAAAGTCACATTTGCGCTTATGCCATACTGCTGGAAGACTTCTTGAATATGTCGCATTGTCCACAAGTAATCCACTAAAGTCTCATTCTGCATAAAGCAGTATGCAAAGGTGAAGGCGCTGTTTGTTGCGGTGACACCAACAATATGGAGGAGAGGGAGTCCATACCTGTTGGTTTTATATGTTGCATCAATCAACCATACTGAACCTGCACTGTACTTGATGCAAAGCTCCTTTGAGGATGGCGAGATGATCAGTAGGTGAGTGAGCTGCTGCTTCACATTAACTTGAGAGAAATAGCTGTTGGCAGGAAGGGAGTCCAAGAGAGCTGAAAGTGGAGAGCGGCCTGCCAGCATCCTGTTGCGCTCTGAATTGCGCAGGTTTTTAATGTCTCGAGCTGTGGCCATGACATTGTTGTTTTGTCGCAGCGAAGTGACAATACGGGCAGGTGTCACACCAGCACGCCCTAGGGTCAAAACGGCTTGTCGATTTTCTTCTGTCAAAGCGCGCCCTTGAGGATGGGCAGACTGGTGGGTGAAGGGCTCGTGGTTGTGCTCTCCATTGGCAACATGTACCTGCCAATCTCCAGCCTTTTGTCGCCGTATGCTCACCTTGAATGAACAGCCGGTACTACGGCTGGACGACATTCGCTGACGAGTTCCTGCATCTCTGTGTATGACTGGGGGATTTGACTGGGAGCATGAGAGAATTAAAGCTTTTACATCACCGTCATTCCTATTGCCGGTCCTTTTTGTGCGTTTGATTACAACGACATAACCTTCCTGTTGTGCATGGACGTTAATTGCAGCTCTTGCTTGTTCCACGGAAGGATAAGAAAGTTGTGGAGGTGGTGCAAGGCTGTTCATCGGAAGGAATCAGAAATTAATCCGGGGTAGTAGACGCAAGATTTAGAAGTCCAAAATTTATATAAACCGTGACGTAATAAGGCAATGAATGCGAAGTTATGTGACATTCTGGCCAATAGACTTATTTGGGGTGGGGACTGACCAATCATATAATTAATAAATTCGGGGGTGGGGGCTGGTTAACAAAAAGGTGGGGGCTGAATAACCAATCCCTTTATTAATTAATCTTCTTAAGTCTATATATATACTTCCTCCGTCCAAAAATATAGGGAACAGCCCATACATAAGGATGTCCAAAAATATAGGGCAAAATTCTATTAATAAGTACCTGTTTTTGGTACAGCGAAGACCTCCCATTTTGGACCAATCACTAAGAGTTGTCTACAAGTGTCATTCAACACGTGGCAACAAGGTAAGGAAAAAGCTTTATGGTAACGGGGCCTTCCCGCCGTTGTCTTTATCCCTCTCCCATGGAAAATAATATCTAACTATGCCCATTGTTTTGAAGGTCATTTTTTTTTACCTCCACTAAGAAGTGATCTAAGAAAGGTACGCATTGTGATATTTGTAGAATCGTGGGTGCTCTAACTTTCTTTCTAATGATTTTGTGGTTGTTTTGCACAAGACTTTTATGATGGTGTTTTGGTGAATATCCTGTCCGTTGTTGCAACGAGTCAAGTGACTACACTGTCGTGAATCGTATCGATAAGGACGACTCAGTGGTGGCGGTAGTGCATCGCAAGGTGATTCTCTATCTGCTTTATGATGAAACAATCATTTGGGCGGTATTCGACCATCCGCACATTACTAAAACGACCGTTTATGAAGGTTTTATTATTAAGCAGTGTGCTGCCTATCTAGAAGAGAAGCCCACTCGCGCAGTGCAAATTGGACTTGGTACTGGGGCGGTTCCAAGTATCTTGCGCAAAATAAACATTCTGACAGGTTCGTTTTTTCCCTGCTTTTGATAACATTCATCGTATGCTAATTGACAAAATATTGTCGTACATGTAGACGTCGTGGAGATTAGTGATGCCGTTGTGAAGCTGGCAGCTAAGCATTTTGAGTATGAATGGTGTCCTGGTCCTGATAAAGATAAGGAGAAACGATGCTAACAATTTTATGCAGTGTGCTGCTTATCTAGAAGAGAAGCCCACTCGCGCAGTGCAAATTGGACTTGGTACTGGGGCGGTCCCAAGTTTCTTGCGCAAATAAAGATTTTGACAGGTTCGTTTTTTTCTGCTTTTGATAACATTCATCGTATGCTAATTGACAAAATTTTGTCTTACCTGTAGACGTCGTGGAGAGTAGTGATGCCGTTGTGAAGCCGGCAGCTAAGCATTTTGAGTATGAATGGTGTTCGTAACACTGAAGTAAATAACCGGACAGGTGTAGTCGAAGGAAAATAAATTGTTACAACGAATGGCACCGTCGAGTCTATTCTTGCAAACAATTAGGCACATTGGGCTCTTGTGGAAATGGATGTAGCAACACGTTTGAAGTTTGTTGTGGAAGAAATGAACCCAGATGTTAACGTCGAAGCTTACGTAGCTTCTTCAGAGCAGGTGAGTATTAATGGAAATCATTCGTGCTTCAGGAGGGCTTCGAGCGTTGTCGTATACTTCGCGCTCGCAAGTGATAGATAGAGGTAATAGTCCATTCTTACTAACGAGTGCGCTCTTGTTTAAATGAGGTATCGTGTAGCGGTTGCCTCCGTGCGCTTTTAAAGACGCATGGAGCACAGTCTGAAGGGTCACGAACACCCTGTCGATGGACACGTATGATAACTCGCGGAAAGCTTCTTCAACGTTATCAACAAGTTCTTCGATGTTTCGCGCAGTCTTTCGGTGCTGGAGCGTCTGTAGGGACGCAAAGAAGCCAAGATCAAGGACACTAAAATCGGGTGAATTGGCTGGTTGAGGTGCAAGACACATGTCCCACCCTCCCGCACAACATGCGGTGCGAATTAACGCATCGTCAACCAAACATGCGGTTTGGCGTTGTCTTGCTGGATGCGAACGCGTCGGCCTGATGGCCACTGTCGCTTGATCTCTGGGATGACAGACTTTGCAAGACATGCTCGGTAGATCTCACGATCAACATTGTATGTTTTGAGTTCAAGAGTCCCCACCTCGCGATTCCTGCTCGATCTTTTTGCAGGTTTGTATACAACAAATGACCACATCCCAATCTTGCCATCCCATATTTTTTCCTGTGTGCGTCCCATCGCGGACGTGCTACGGCAACAAGAAACATTACTTTTACCATGAAGCTCTTGTGCTGGACAGTGAAATGCGGCGCCTCCTCGTCTGGACCAAGGTAGTAGCGTTTGTTGTCTCGTTGTAAATAAAACCACTTTTCGTCTAGATGAACATAATCCAACATGGGATCAAACTCAAGCGAGCTCAGCGGCCCACCACACACGAACGAAAGCGCAAAATTGATGCGAGCTGTGCGATGCTCTTGCGTCAAATGGGGCTTGAGTCGTGAAGGATGACTGCGGAATGCTCCCGCTTGGTAGTAGAGATGCAAAGTCGATTTAGGAATACCGATGTGCTCTGATAAAGTACGAATGCTGGTTCGATTGTGCAATGGCAAAAGTGCGATAGTCTCGGCGAGATCGGCGGCGAACTCGTCGGTAAGGAGAGACTTTCGCCCACTGCGACCACGCCGACCACTTTCTCCATCGTGTACGGTTCCAGTTTCGTTCATTTTGCATGCAGTCCTCCACAAGCGGTAAAGAGATTGCCTCGAAACCTTAAACTCAGCAGCCAGCTTGGCCACAAGGTGCGGCGGGAGGCGTAGTTTCGACGCCTCGGCGTACATTCGAGCGAGCACCTCCCTTCGCTCCTTCGAAGTCAAGTTCTTGCGGGTTTTTGCCGCATTTTCGTGTTGCTGCGTCATTTTGAAAGTGTCCGAGACAACTTCTACCAATTTTGGAGGGCTGTATCTCAGCGTAGACGCACTCGATTGATTCGATTCAAATTCTCTACCAATCACCGTTTAGTTCTCTTTAAATTCCGCCAATCAGCATTATTGTGGCATTTTGTCCGACACTAATCGAGAATTTCAAACATTTTGTTCCTTATATTTTTGGACGGAGGAAGTAT
>MIQA02005476.1:0-13597 GCA_001887855.2 Sclerospora graminicola | reverse complement strand
TAAGTCTGATATTGACTGTGATATTTCAACTTAAATATCACTTATGTAATGGCACCCCGTTACATCAACCACCACCCAAGGTGGTTGGCCAATAATATTATGCAATATTGACCAATCGAATGGCTGCACGTAATGGTCATAACGATATTTTGTTCTAACCATTAACGACCATAAGAATCTGAGGGCGCTACCGATACTGCTAACGCAGCCTCCACCTCTGCATCACGTGCAGAGGTGCCAACATCGCATGTCGACGCTACTAATGTACCGTCGGATAATAAGCCGAGAGACCCATTGTCTTTCGTAGTAGACGCTGCAGAAGCAGCGTCTAAAAGAGGACGAGAAGATGTCGCTAGTGCGACAACTTTTGCGCTTTCACCTGCCGACGGGCGGGTGGCGAAGAAGTGTTCGTCTGTCTTCGGAGAGTCACCTGACTCGAAGAAGAGGGTGAGTACGTCACCGTCCTACGCAATGGATCTAGCGAGCGTAAGTTCGCTAGAATTTCTTCGCCTTTAAGTGATGGCGAGGTGGACTCTGAGGCTGTCGATTACGACAGCGACAAATCCGTCATACGGTGGCAGAAGGAGCGTAGAGCTCCTCCTGGGTCTCGTCACTCGCCTGGTCGTGACGACGACTTTGCGATGGCAGGTGGCGCTCCACCTGCCAAGAAACAACGTGCAGATGCGGCTTACGCCGCTTCTGATTTGTCTTGTCGTACGGAACCACATGTTCCGTACAAAGTCGGGTTTTGGATCCCAGCATGGACGTTGGTGCCCGAAAGTGGTGGGCACACCAAGCGCGATTGTCAATATCCGTTGTTTGACATCAACGCGCTTGATGATTGCGAAGACCTTCGCAATCACCACTTTGATGGAGTACCGACAATAGACGTCGGAACTTTATCGACCTTTTCTTTCAGGCCCGTTATCACTTGCACCGGAAAGGGTTGCGCAAGAACAGGGACGATAAAGACGCCCTGACACAAAGTTGGAATGCCTTTGTTGAGAACTACAACAAAGGTCCCGACGATTACGTGAGCAAAGTTCACGTAAACCGCGAGCGCTTTTTAAAGCACTCACGCATAGGAAAAATAGAGTTTATCCATTTTACCTGCATCAAAGGAGGAATTTCTTGCGGAGTTCCTTCTCACTTAGTTTGCCCTTGTTGTCCCAAAGGAGCTCCTCGTCTTAGCGAAAAGGAGCTGCGAGGGTACCGAGGTTACTCGGTACGCGCTAGTGTTAAGGGCCTAATTGATACCCTTAATGTATCAGCACCTAGTGCCGATGCTTTGCACCCATCAACACCTAGTGTTTATGTCCCACATGCAACAACACCTAGTTTTGATGCTTCTTACAAGTTTGAGGAGAAGTACTCTTCTCAAACTCTTTCAGGAGGTCAGAGACATCCGCCCTCAGCACCTCAATCGGTTCCCAAGAGTCAAACTCTTGGGAATACCCCAAAACCAGCGTACCAAGTACTCGTTACGCTGTCCCTTCTTATAGGGAACCGAGCGCTTCGCAATCAAGCGCTCGAGAATATAACGCTTATTCCCCTGAGTATCAATCAGGGGCGGAGGGGGTTGGTTATTCCCTCGCCGTTGTTGTTGCGGAGCATGGTTCGCAGCTCCGCATGCTCGAGAGGCACTGCCCCGAGATGAGCGCTGATATGGGCCACTCGATGAGGACATATCGCTCATATTGCGATGAGATTCGCGACATTCTGAGCGCTCATCTTGCCCTGCAGCAGAAGAATGATCTTCTGCAGGTCGATCTTGATCGACTAAAGGCGGAGATGGAGAATCTCCGTGCTTCTCACAATCGGTTGGAGATCGATTACAAGTCTCTCTTGGGAGACTTGAAGAAGCACGACATTTGCCGTGGGGATTCGTCTCGTCCGAAGACGTAGACGATTGGTACGGCTTGAGCCTCCCAACGTAAACATTGGGTGTAGGCGCATGGCCGCTGGAATGTCTAGTGTATAAGCATTCCCCTTAACGCTTTGGACCTTAAAGGGTCCAATGAATTTAGGGAGCAACTTCCGTGTAGGGAAGTTGCTAATTGCATGTGTAGACAAATTAGTAGTTGATAACAATACTAATTCACCTTTTTGAAAGAAATTTGTGTTTTTCCTTCCGTTTCTATCTGCATTCTGCTTCTGCTTTTCAAAAGCAGAAGCAAGTGAATCTTTCACATAGCGTATTACAGCTTGGCGCTGTAATACGAATTCATCTACTGCTTTATTAGCAGTAGATGGACTGTCTTCTTTGTCTGCAGCCATTGCTGCAGACACATATTCTGCGTAGGCAGCTTTCAGTATCTAAAGCTACTTGAGTTTCTACTGTGTTAACAGTAGAAGACTCGTCAATCTCTTCGCAAGTTGCGGTTGCAACTTGCGCATTGACTCGCTCAAAATTTGAGCGGGTTCCTTCTTCACTTAGATTAGGCGTACCGCCAAGTAAGCTGGGGTTCGTGGATGCCTTAAGGCATTCACGTAGAACGGTGTATGCTTCGTGGAAACATGCACTGAGTTAGTAATTGCAAACTCGGGAGTGGCAGAAAGTCACTCCACTGCTCGAAGGCGTGCGCGTATTAACGCAGCATGTCTCCGAGAACGCGGTTAACGCGTTCAGTTTGCCCATCCGTTTCCGGATTGTCCGCAATTGACATCTGTATTGCGTTCCTAACAATGGAACGTTTATCTGTCGAACCGGATTTACCAGAGATTGGAGGGGAGCCTGCGCAGGAGTGCGCGGGCTTGACGCGCTGGCAGATCTCGCAAGCGCGTACGTACTTGCGTACCCATTTCTAACTGGTTACGCCAGTAGAAATCGCGTGCGAGAGAAGCATACGTCTTCTTCTCGGCCTTGATGCCCCGAAATCGGTGCATCTGGTACTCAAACAATATTTGATGTTTGAGATCATCGGTTTGAACGACGATGCGACTTACATCATCTTGGTCTGTGCTATAAAGCAACAGACCATCGTGCAATCGATAACGATGCACGCAAGGCGAAGGAAGTCTGGAAGTTCCTCGCGCTTCCGATCAGATTGATTACTTAAGTAATCAACCAGCAGACGAGTTTCCTCGTCGGTTTTGTACGCTTGTCGTACCTGTCGTACGAGTGACGATGACAGAGCAGTGCAACGTATTGCGTTTGCATTGATTGCCTCCGTTACAGACGGTTTCGTCTCGTAATCGGGGCGTCGTGATAGCGCATCCACTATCACGTTCAGCTTTCCGGGTTTGTATTCAACCGTAAAGTTGTACTCAGCAAAGAATGACAGCCATCGTGCCATTCTTTGAGAAATGTGTGGTGAATTCACGGCCGTGCGTAACGACGCATGGTCCGTGTAAACCATAAACGGTCTATCTCCTAAGAAATAGATCCGAAACTTAGCCAGTGCATAATTCATGGCAAGGAGTTCCTTGTCATGCACTGGATAGTTGCACTCGGCTGGGCGCAACTGACGCGATTGATAGAATATCACGCGATCATGATCATCGTGATCGCGCTGCACAAGGCACAGCCGATTGCGAAGCCGTTCGCGTCGCATACGACGTGAAACGGTCGCTCGTTATCGGCTATAGCTAAGACAGGCGCTTCAGTCAAGCTCAGCTTGACTGCATCAAATGCATCTTGGCACTGGGTATCCCAGTGCCATTCGACATCTTTCTTAAGTTATTGAGAAAGAGGTCGAATTAAACCGGCATAGTTGCACGAATATTTGTGCAAGTATGTCGCCAACCCAAGGAACATTCGAAGTTCCTTGACGTTGTTTGGCGTAGGCCATTCAACGATCACCCTGATCTTTTCCGGATCAGGGCGCACCCTGTTCTTGCCCACAAAGCAGCCAAGAACGGGTATTTCAGGTGCACCAAAGGTGCACTTCTTCAAATTTGCATAGAGTTTGTGCTTACGCACAAGCTCTAACACCTGACGTAGATGTTCTTCATGAACATCTACATCAGTCTTACCATGTTCAGCCCCTTACTAAGGATGATAACGTCGTCGAAGTAGCTCGATGCGAATTCTCGCACCGGGCGCAATAGATGCGTGGCGCATCTATTGAAGGTGGCAGGGGCATTTCGAAGCCCCTGCGGTATTCAAGCCATTTCCAAAGCATACCGCTTGGAGTGCTTACTGCCTTGAGAGGGATATCCTTCTCACGCATGAGGATTTGGTAGAAATCATCCAAAATCGAGAGCACTGAAAACGGTGCTCCCGCTCATGCCATCAATGATGACATCTTTCCGCGGTATCGGCGTCTGCGCCTGTACCGTGGCTGCGTTCGGCTTGTTAAAAGCATGAACGATTCTCCAACCACCAGTGGATTTCTTCACGCAAAAGGTGAGACTGGAGTGCGGTGAGGTAGACTCCCGCACATGTCCCGCCTTACGACGAGTTTCAAGAACTCTTAACTTGGTCGCGCGGCAATGGCCATTGCCGTGTGACACAGTACTTCGCGCCAGGCACGAAATCAATCTCGTGCCTACTTCCCTCATCCGTAGGGAGCTCACAAGGTACTTCTTCTGGGAATACGTCAGCGTATTCCCAAAGTACCTCATAGTACGGAGAAGTCGCCTTAAGCGCCTCCCAGCTCTGCGCTTCAAAACGCTGAACTTTGGTTTCCTCATTGGGAATGGTTTCGTTCCCAATGTCTTTTGCCTGCAATGTGGATATTCGTGAACGAATATCCACATTATCGTCTGTTGCGACGGTGAAACAGATCTGATCATCGCGCAAATTCTTTACGAACTTCTTCCAGCTCAGGGCGTGAAGTGCCATTACCTCCGAACTTATGCTCGGAGGGTTGTCTAGTGTTAGAGACTGGGTAGCTAATCCAGTCTCTGTCTACGTCAAGACGTTTATCGCCTTGATGGACACAACCGCATGATCAGACGCACTCGTCTGAGCTGTTGCCTGTTCTGCAGCTCGGTGATTATCACTCGTGCACAAGGCATTCTCCACATGGTGACCACTGTCTACCATGTATGCATGCACTCACGACTGCTATCAGTCGTGATTTCTTCATTTTCGACACGGAAGTCATTTACTTCCGTGACGGTTTCATTATTTTCACGGTGGGTGTTTCCCACCGTGTGTAAATTCTCTATACCACGACCGTCATCGGTCGTAGTAGTAACATCAACACGGGGGTGTTTTTCACCCGTGTTGCACACATTACCGACACGCAACGACTCGTTTGTTGCGTGTGTAAGTCCCTCTGTACTTTGATCAGCGGGTGTACCATCCGCTGATCTAGTCGGATCAGATCTGGTGGTGCCATCGCTACCCACCAGACTGTCTGACTCTGCGGTTGTATCGTTAGATACAGCCGGATTACTCACAGGGTGATCAGATCCTGTGGGACCGCCGCAGTCGATCGACAGGTTAACCCAGTCGATCGTTGGTTGATGCTTGGACATCCAAGGGATGCCCAAGATTACATCGAACTTGTCGTCAAGATCGAGGACGATGTATTCGTCCTCGAACGACAGTTCGTCTAACTCGAAGCGTGTGCGAATCACACGCTTTGGTATAGTCACGGTTGCACCTGTTGCTAACCGGACTGACAACATGCTTCGTGGAGATTGAATCTCCACGAAATTCAACGACGTTAGAACCTCAGTTCTAACGAAATTGTTTGACGCTCCTGTGTCAAACAGAGCGCGCATGGGGACATCGTTTCCATGCGGCTTAACTTCCAGGGTGATGAGAGGTTTCCCTTCACCCTGCACGTGTTGACAGGACATAGTCCCGTCTGGGGCTATTATCCTCACATGCCCGATGTCGGCATGTGAGATAACCCGTCCAGTAGGGCGCCCCGCCCCTACTGGTTGTTGACGTTTTTTGCATCAAGAGAGGGTTGCCCCTGTTGATGTCGCCGACCAGCGGACTGTCCAGTCCGCTGACTGCGTGGCGCCGGCCGCGGCTCCATGCATTCATGGGCGTAATGACTCATCTTGGTGCATCTATTGCAGCGAAGGAACTTCTTGTTTTTCGGTTGCCTTGGTGTCGAGGCAACTGCAACCGATAGGTCCATCGGTTCTTGGACATCCTCTTCCCGCGCTCTGGCGCGGGTTTTGGTGTCGCTGGACGAAGTGTGAACTTCGTCTGTTCGAGAAATTGGTTTCATTAACATGATGTACTGGCGGCATGTTAAAGTCGAAAGGCTGTTGAATTCCTTCGACTAGCCCCAGTATGCGTTGACGCTGAACGCATGCTGAATTCCTCTCGGATGCTTTAGTCTATAGCATCCCTCAAAGTATTTGGCGGAATTCAAAAGAAAAGACACAACAAATATTGTATTTTCTGAGCGTACGCATGTAGGATCAGCTTGCCCTGCTTGAGTTCCATGAACTCTTCGCGGCAACTAAGCTCCATTTCTGGAGCTTCGAAGTTGAGCTTCAGCTCAGCTTTCAAATCCTGATACGTCAGGAACGCAGATCCATCAGTGGATCTGCGGCTCATTGCCCATGCCCTGGCGCGACCGCCCAGGCATGTGGTGGCGAAATAAGCTTGTAAACGTGGGTCCACAAACTTTTGCGCAGAGCGGGCATCTTCCACCTCTGCGAACCATCTACAAAGAGGTTCACCCCCTTCGCCAGTAAAGGGCGGAATCCGCGCCTTTACTACATCAACGCTCGCTGTGGGCGTTGTTGGTGGCGACCGTAACATTACGGAACGCACCTGAAGATCTATGTACATCCTTTTGAAACGTGGTATCGTTTCTAAGGCTTCCTCCGAGGTAAAACCTCGGAGGACGGTGATGATATCGGTCCCTAAGGTCCGCATCATCTCCTCCACTGTGTTTACACTTCTTTGTGAAAACTGAGGGAAAACTAGCCTCAGTAAGTCTTGCGCGATCTGTCGCTCGCGCTCACGATCGCTGACCGTCGCCCTGACGGTCGGGCGGCTCTTAAACGTTCGCTCCGCTAGTTTGTTAACTAGCGGAACGTACGAACAGTGGTCGTTAAGATGGACCACAAAGTGCTACCAGGTGTAACAGGCTAGCTGTAACAGGCTCACACTGTTAATTTGCAAGTGAGGAAGCGTGCAATTAGTTAGAACCAAATGTAATTTGGCTCTGTATAGTTTAAGTAAGATAAACTTTAGGTTGGACTATTTCATTGATTAAACAGTCCTAGTTATATATATGAATATATAACTACGACATGTGTCTAGAAGAAGGTAAGTTTAAGAGTGAATATATAATGAGTGGCTTAGAGTTAATAACTATAATTAAATCTAAATTAATCATTCAAACATGCAGTATAAAACTGATTTAATAATACTCTTATTATTAGATCTCTTGTTAGATTCGATAATTATATCAGAATCGGTTTCTCAATAACTTAAAATCCAATATTCGCATTTAAGCCAGCAAGTCTGAAATTGAACTGTGATATTTCAACTTAAATATCACTTATGTAATGGCACCCCGTTACACAGCGGGTTGTTGCTCTTTTACCTGTTTTAGAGCACACAAACTCTCGACACCCGCGTCGAAACTTCTTTGCTTTTCCGATTCATGCGACTAGTGCCCCGCTCTGACTCATCCATTCCTTTCTTTGAGCCTATCCTTGATTCTGTGGTGTAGTCGCTCTCAAAAATTCTTCCTGAGATGCGAACACCCACGGGGGGCCCAGATGAATGACTGTCGGAGGGGGACTCCGTCCATCCGAGTGTTAATCCGTGGATGCCGGCTGGATCGGTCACTTCCATCACCTTGGTCGTGACGACTTGGATTATCCATGTTCGAAAAGCTCACCTTGTGTACCCGTCAGCACTGGCGGTTGCGCTCTCTTGATGGACCCTAGGGCGTAAAGTTAAAAGTCCGTCGAATAGGAGACGAGAGTTTAGGACTAGGGTAGCTCCTGGCGGAAATCTTTCACCGGGGAGCTCGATTGGCAATATACTTGAAGTTTGTATACTGCGGGGGCTGGACCGAGAATAATCGATCGGCCAGCTAGACCAATGTCAATAAAGGGGTAAATCCAATCGTGTATGTAATGGGGAATCCAAATAAAACTCCGCAATCTTCCACAGTAGGCCAAAACGTTACCACACTTTCCAATAATAGATATAACCGTGTTCAAAACATGGGCGACTTGAGGTGCGTATACACAACGCAGCGACTCCCGGTCAGGGGACTTCCGGTGGGTTACTTTAACCTTCCCCGGACAAACAAATAGCAGCAGGAGGGGACCTTGTTAGCCCTCCGCTGTGAACCAATGAAAGCGACTTGTTTCAAAGAAAGCGAAACGTATACTGATTTTATCCCTTTCCAATACTCCCTTTTGTGTAACCTACCCCAAATAGCCCGGCTGGATAGTTATGTGTCTTACCTGAAGTGGTCCAGTTAGCTTCATCCGGATACTCTTTTGTGTACTGTACACCAACCCCAGCCGGATCGACCGGATGGTTTTTTAGGTACTGTACACCAAACCCAGCCGGATCGACCGGATGCTCCTTGGTGTACCGCACATTAAATGTGCGCCCCGGATAGCCATCCATATAAGCTCACTTGACCGCTGGCGTTAACTCCTCCTTAGCAGCTCCACGTCCAACTCCGGCGCCTCATCCGTCCTCTGCAAAACTCAGCCTTATTTCAGGACCCTTCGCTCATACACCTTCCAAACAATCCGCCCTTCAGTAATCCACTGTCTGAGGTCATCCGGCTCACCTGACCCGGACGGCCCATCTAGAGGTAGTCCAATTACAAGCATCTCGACCACACCCATCTGACCCGATTCCATGCCTGACACCGTCCTGCTGGTGGTGGGTACACTTGCCGACCGCCATCCGGCACCTACGCCCTTGGTTCACATTTTCTACCAATCCGAAGGCGCCGTCGGCCGAATGTATTTCATACCTTCCTGTTGATTAATTCGCAAGTCACTTCACCACAGCCGCCCCTAAGTCTTGTCGCAGTCGCACAACGGTTGAGGCACAACCTCACCCTACACAAGTCTTTTTGATCCTTCTCACCCATGCCCCGCTTTGTTACGTCATCTGCCCGAGTTATTGCGATTTCTATGAACCCGGTCTTCCGGCCGGCTTGAAGTCTCTCCGTAAATGCTGAACCTTACCTTGATATATTTTCAGGATAACATACGTTGAGTTACTCTGGTGAATGATGACTCGCCTGCCAGTGGGGTGGAAATCGCAGGGCCACCGGATTCATCCCGTATTCCCGATCTGGTGCTGTCTCCGGCTGACATTGACACTGCGCTCCGCATTCACGGTCAGGCTTGCGGTGACCGGGACAGATTGAGGGCTACCGTCTCTTCCCTTCAGGCAGATCTCCGATCCTGTCAGGTCGACTCCAAAGTTCTGGCGCAGAGATGTGTGACCCTTTGCGCAATGCTGGATCGCACGGAGCCCCGAATTTCCGAGCTGAGGCGTGGCCGTCAGGAAGCAGTGGATAAAATAACCCGCCTTAGGGCCATTGTAGGCCAGCTTACTGACGCCCTACAACAGGCCGCTGCACCATCCGCCCCCACCTCCGAAGTGGCGGGGCTGAAAAAAGAATAGAGTTGCTACCCGCCCTAGTGATAACTGGAAATACATCCAAACGGATTTGTCAGCGCTCGCTCCGCCACCGCGGCTGACGAAACTTCGCCCGGAAATCCTCCTCGGGGCCGAGGACTTCAGCAGCAGCAGGTGAGCGATCTCGAGGGCACGTCGCCAGCTGACCAAAGAGACAGACCGTTCCTCACGCTGGGAACGTCGTGAATCCCTCCGGGCGCAACCAGAGTTTAGTTCGCCGCTCAAACTTCAACGTAAGTGCTTTTCCCACTCCTATGTTGTAACTCGGTCGCTTACAGTTTCCATGCCTATGTCACTTTGCAGTCCAACAGTTGAAACAGCTGAAAAACAGTCCGCCTAGATTTCCGACGCATCCCAAGAGTTATTTCATCTTCGCGGCCGATACCGCCGGGTGGCCCAAGAACTAGACGCCACGCGGTATGACCGAGACCACCTGCGAGAGTCCCATGCTCAAGGTCTCCACCATATTTTTTCTCTGGAGCAACAGTTGCAAGAAGCTTCCTTCAGGCAACAAGGGCTACGATCTGAGCTTTACCAGGTTCAGCGAAGATATCATGACGCTCATGATGAGCTGATTCGCGCCGACCGTGTGTGCGCCGCCCTGCTGGATAAAGAGGATCGGTTCCGGTCCCTGCTACGCGAAATGCAAGACCTGCTTGAGGAGACTCAGACTCAGACCCCTCCGATCCTACAGGCTCTCTTGTGTGCACGAGAGGCCATCTTGGCCATCCGGGGGATGGTAGATCAATGGGAAACCTCCCCGCCGAAACTATCCCAGTCATCTTCCTCAGCGAAATCGGGACCTGGGGAGCTTCCGGCCAGCCCTAGTCCACCCCTGGCTGGTTCGGATCTCTCGTCCTTATCGGCGGGATCAAAAACTGGAAAACGTCCGGCCAGCTCTAATACATCCCTGGCCGGTTCCGATCCGCCTTCAGCCCCTCCAAAACGGTGTAAAAGGAGTGAATCCTCCCTCCTGCACCAATGTTATTTGGGCAATTCGTCTAGCGAACGGGAGCTTGAGTCGGACAGCGACGATAATTTGTTTGCAATGGAGGCCGCCGCCGTATCCCCACTCGTTTTACCGGAGGAAACAGGTCTCACGCCAGGCTCGTCGTCTAGCTCAAAAGAAGCTAGACGATGAGCGAAAACGACTCGGCATCCGGCTCGGAAACTGACCCGCCATCCGGTTCAGGGGCTGCCTCGCCATCCGGTTCCAAGATTGGCTCCCCGTCTGGTTCACCCGCGTGTTCGGATCCGCCCTCCCCTAGGTACATATACGATGATGACAATGAAGATGAGGATTACAACGATTAGCAGATGTTTGCATCGTTGTCCCGCTCTCGCGTGGACAACCGTCGTCGCCTCTCGAATTCTGGTGGCCAAACGGTGGCTCATCCGGATCCCAATCCGGTTATCGATTTGCAGAATCGGCCGCCCGCTGGTTTTGGCTCCGGAGAATACGATCCAACTGATTCATCTTTGCCTCCCGACACCGCCGTCACCTCGACCTCCCGGGTCACCCATTCCCTAAGCTCCAACAGCACGGCCGAGACGGAAAATAGGAGAGCGAAATAGTAACGAACGAAGAAGGGGCAAGATACGGCAGAGGAGAAGGCAGAGGAGAATGGGGATGACTTCCCCGATCAGTGGTTACGTCTCAACCTGAAAGACCTGCGAGAACATTTCTCCAAGACCTCGGCCAGAACCAGGCGACCGGCTCCGGCAGGATCTCGTCTTAAAAGCCGATCCGGTCGACCGGCAGCCAAACCCAAGATCCGGCAGGCCTCCGACTCCTGCGCCACCTCTCTCCAAGCCTCCGTTTCTGTGGTTGCCTGACGGACGCTTCCCCAGTGAGGCGGATCGGTCCGATATCCGGCCTTGGCCGGTCGAGCAGCTAAAAAACCTGAGTCTTGCCGTTGTTTCCAGTTTTCAACTCGCTCCCTCTTTGTCCCGTCCACCTCTCTGGATATTCCCTCAGCCACGCAAGTTGCTTCCGACAGACACTTGGTGCCCCGACCTGATGAGGTCGGGTGCTGTTGACAAGCTCATGAAAACTGAGCCTTGGGAAATCTTGGCTACTGAGATGCCAGATATGGGACTTCCGTCCAGACCATGGTTTACCGAATTTCGAGCGAGGTTCCAAAAATTCGCTGTGGCCCATGCCCAGTTCATTTGGGAATCCACCCATTTCCTGTCCATCTCGGCAGAAGATAAGCGAGAGGACATGCTTCTCCGAGCGTATTCCGCCGCCCGGAAGAATCGACGTGGATGAGCCTCCGAAGCGTGGGTCCGTTTATGTGCGTTTGTCTTGGAGGGCATTCGGGATGGTGTTTGTGACCTGGACCTGTTTCTCTCCCCTTTTATACTCCATCTGGCGAAGCGAAAAGCGGAGGTTTGGCAGAGGCCGGAACGGGGTACCCAGGGTTAGATGCGCTGGATCGAACTGGCTTTCTTTCCGAATCTCTGGAAGCCATCGACCGGCAAGATCCTGGCGCAATCATCCGCAAAAAAACGGACCCTCCGACCATCCTGGACTTTAAGTGACTTCGGACTCTGCACAGTTATAATGTCCATAGCGATGGACACCTTGACTCTTTTTAGTTCTTTTCCTTCCTTTGTTTTCCTTTCAATTATCCATCCATGGCTATTTTATCCCCATCTTATCCTTTTCACTTTCTTGCTGTTAACCCCGGTTAGTCACGCCCGATCGGCTTGTGGGTCTGCCTAGAGGGATCTCCTGTTGCCACAGGGCATCTCCCGATCCGGCCGGGTCTGAATATCTTGTTCCCATTTCTGGTCGCCATAATCTTCTTCTCCGAAACGGTTGGATCCGGATGGATGGACCTCGCACCTGGCGGCCTGTCCGATTATCTCTGATAGCCTGTTCATTTCTGCCAATCCGCATAATATACCCGGATCCGAGACGGTGAGGCCGACCTGATCACGCCAATGTAGCCAGATGGTCTGTGCTGTTGTTCCACATGTAAAAATTCATGTTCTGGCCATTTCCGCAGGGCGGACATAACCCCGATCGTTGAAAAGTCTTAGTCGGGGAGCATTGCAGTCTATTTCTCCCGTGATTTGCCGGATCACCAGATTGGAATCACCGCATATGATGATCCGCCCCTGCGTCCGGCCAGCCAGCAATTCTCGGCAAAATAACAATCCTCGGTACTCTGCCTTATTCACTGTTATGCCAGGCGTGAAGTCTGAAGCCGCAGCGACCACTTTCCACTCGGGCAAGTTCAATAAGATAGCACTATAGGCACCTACTCCCTTTTTTACATTTACCGCCCCGTCAAAATTCAGAACCATCAGTTCTTCCGTGGGTCCCACTGTTGGTGTTGGTAATATGATGGATTGTCGCGGCTAACGTGCCCAGTATCTTTTCTTCTCCTTTGGTACACTTGATTACTTCTAGAGACCACTGAGACAGCAAGGCAGCCCATCTAGCCAGTCGACCGCCAATTCCATTCGCCGTAAGAAGCCATGACAGGGTCGATCGTCTGGATAATACCTTAGTAGGTCGAGACACCAGCATAGTATAGCACACATTCAGGATCCGTAATAAAGCCGAAACTTCTTTATCCGCTAGCCCATAGTTAACTTCATTAGCCTTCAGAGTCCGGCTAGTGAACGTCACAGGACAATACACTCCAGCGTCATGATCCTGCACAAGGGCAGCTGAGATAGCCCACTTGTTAGCATAGATGATGACCACAGGAACCCTATTAACATTGAAATGCTTCAGGACTGGTGTGGTCGCCGTCTTTGCTTTCAGCAAGCCAAAGGCTACCATCGCCCGGGTCATGTGATCATCCGGCCCGGCCGCACAGGAATTAGGCAGCCGGCTGCCTGTCTGGATAGACAAGGGCGGCACCTCATTGGTGGAAATAGTTGACCCGGGCGACATTCCATTGGTGGAAATAGTTGACTCGGGCGATGTCCCAATGGTGGAAATATTTGACCTGGGCGGCATACCATTGGCTGATATTGCTGGCTCGGTTCGCACTTCCCCTTGCCTATCCTGCTCTCTCAGCTTGT
>MIQA02005475.1:0-18927 GCA_001887855.2 Sclerospora graminicola | reverse complement strand
TTCGCAATCGCCACTTCGATAGGAGTACCGACGATAGACGTCGGTACTTTTCTCTCTTTAAGGTTCGTTACTATACGAACCGAAAAGGGTCACGTAAAACAGGGACGATAAAATGGCCCTGACGCAAAGTTGGAATGCCTTTGTTGAGAACTACAACAAAGGTCCCGACGATTACGTGAAGCGAGTTCACGTAAATTGTGAGTGCTTTTTAAAGCACTCACGTTCAGGGAAATTTATTTATTTTAACTGCATAAGAAAGGAATTTCTTGCAGAATTCCTTCTCACATGGTTTGCCCTTGTTGTCCCAAGGGAGCTCCTCGTCTGAGCGAAAAGGAGCTTCGAGGGTACCGAGGTTACTCAGTACCCGCTAAGATTAAGGGCTTAATTGATGCCCTTAATAAATCAACACCTGGTGCTGATTCCTTCCACTCACCAACACCTAGTGTTGATGCTTCTTACGAGTTTGAGGTGAAGTATCCATCTTAAACTCCTTCAGGAGGTCAGGGGCGTCATCCCTCAGAAGTTTGATCGGTTCCCAAGTCAAACCCTTGGGAATACCCCACCAGCGTACCAAGTACTCGATACGCTGCCCCTTCTTATAGGGAACCGAGCGCTGCGCAATCATGCACCCGAGAATATAACGCTTATTCCCCTGATTATCAATCAGGGGCGGTGGGGGCTGTTAGTTCCCTTGCCGTCGTTGTTGCGGAGCATGGTTCACAGCTCCGCAAGATCGAGAGGGCTCGCTCTGGGTTGGCCAGCGATATGTCTCACTCTGTGAAGACATATCGTTTCCTTTGTGAATTCACGCCATTTTGGGTGTTCACGTTGCCCTTCAGCAAAAGAATGATCTTCTGCTGGTTGAGATTGACCGTTTAACTCTCCAGACTTCCCACAATCGGTTGGAAACCGATTACAAGTCTCTCTTCGGATACTTAAAGAAGCACGACATTCGCCGTGGGGATGCGTCTCGTCCGAAGACATAGACGAAATGTACGGCTTGAACCTCCCAACGTAAAACGTTGGGTGAAGGCGCATGGCCGCGGGAATGTCTAACGTATAGGCATTCCCCTTAACGCTTTGGACCTTAAAGGGACCAATGAATTTAGGGAGCAACTTTCGTGTAGGGAAGTTATAATTTGCATGTGTAGGTAAATTAGTTGTAGATACCAAAACTAATTCATCTTTTTGAAAGGAATTTGTGTTTTTCCTCTCATTCTTGTCTGCATTCTGCTTCTTCCTATAAAAAGCAGAGGCAAGTGCATCCTTTACACAGCGTATTACAGCTTGACGCTGTAATACGAATTCATCTACTGCTTTATTAGCAATAGATAGACTGTCTTCTTTGTCTGCAGCCATTGCTGCAGACAAATATTCTTCATAGGAAGCTTCAGTACCAACTGAAGCTGCTTGAGTTTCTACTGTGTCAACAGTAGAAGTCTCGCTAATCTCTTCGCAACTTGCGGTTGCAAACTTGCGCATCGACTCGCTCAAAATTTGAGCGGGTCCCTCTTCCACTTAGATTTGGCGTACCGCCAAGTAAAGCTGGGGTTCGTGGATGCCTTAAGGCATTCACGTAGAATGGTGTATGCTTGGCGGAAGCATGCACCGAGTTGTTTATCGCAAACTAAGTGAGTGGCAAATAGTCACTCCACTGCTCGAAGGCATGCGCGTACGAACGCAGCATGTCTCCGAAAACACGGTTAACGCGTTCAGTTTGCCCTTCCGTTTCCGGATGGTCCGCAGTTGACATATTCAACTACGATCCCAACAAAGAGAACGTTTCTTGCCAGAAACGTCCTGTGAATCTCGGATCATGATCCGAGATTATGTTTTCCGGCATTCCGTCCAAACGGAATACCGTGTCAACGAATATCCGCGCTGTTTGCGCAGCAGTGACATTCGCTGACACTGCAGCAAGATGAATCATCTTGCTGGAACGGTCTACAAAGACCACTATTCCAGTCTTCCGACTATGATCAGCCGAAAGACCAAAGATAAAGTCCATGGAAATGGACTTCCAACACTCTGTCGGAACCGGCAGAGATTGGAGGGGAGCCTGCGCAGAGTGTGCAAGCTTTACGCGCTGGCAGATATCGCAAGCGCGTACATACGTGCGTACCCATTTTTTACTGGTTACGCCAGTAGAAATCGCGTGCGATAGAATCGTACGTCTTCTCTCGACCTTGATGCCCCGAAATCGGTGCATCATGATACTCAAACAAGTATCTGGTGTTTGAGAATATCGTCGTTTGGAACGACGATTCGACTAACATCTTGTTGGTCTGTGCTATAAAGTAACAGACCATCGTGCAATCGATAATGATGCACGCAATCGCGAAGGAACTCTGGAAGTTCCTTGCGCTTCCGATTAGATTGAATACTAAGGTAAGCATTTAGCAGACGAGTTTCCTCGTCTGTTTCATACGCTTGACGTACCTGTCGTACGAGTGACGACGACAGAGCAGTGCAACGTATTGCGTTTGCACTGAATTCTTCCCTTACCGACGGTTTGGTCTCGTAATCGGGACGTCGTGATAGTGCATCCGCTATCACATTCAACTTTCCGGGTTTATATTCTACCGTAAAGTTGTACTCAGCAAAGAATGACAGCCATCGTGCCATTCTTTGAGAAATGTGTGGTGAATTCACGGCCGTCCGTAACGACACATGGTCCGTGTAAACCACAAACGATCTATCTCCTAAGAGATAGATCCGAACCTTTGCCAGTGCATACTTCATGGCAAGGAGTTCCTTGCCATGCACTAGATAGTTGCGCTCGGCTGGACGCAACTGACGCGATTGGTAAAATATTACGTGATCACGATCATCGTGATCGCGCTGCACCAAGGCACAGCCGATGGCGAAATCGCTCGCGTCGCAAACGACGTGAAACGGTCGCTCGTTATCGGCTATAGCCGAGACAGGCGCTTCAGTCAAGCTCCAGTTGACTGCATCAAAAGCGTCTTGGCACTGGGTATCCCAGTGCCATTCAACATCTTTCTTAAGTAATTGAGAAAGAGGTCGAATAAGGCCAGCATAACTGCACGAGTACTTGTGCAAATATGTTGCCAACCCAAGGAACTTTCGAATTTCTTTGACGTTGTTTGGCGTAGGCCATTTAACAATCACCCTGATCTTCTCCGGATCAGGGCGCACCCCGTTCTTGCCCACAAATCAGTCAAGAACGGGTATTTCAAGTGCACCGAAGGTGCACTACTTTAGATTGGCATAGGGCTTATGCTTACGCATAAGCTCTAACACCTGATGTAGTTGTTCTTTGTAAATATCTACATCAGTTTTACCGTGTTCAGCCTTGCTGGGGATGTACACGTCGTCAAAATAGCTCGGTGCCAATTCTCGCACCGGGCGCAATAGATGCGTGACGCATCTATTGAATGTGGCATTTCGAAGCCCCTGTGGCGGCACAAGCCACTCCCAAAGTATACCGCTTGGGGTACTTACTGCCGTGAGAGGGATATCCTTCTCACGCATAAGGATTTGGTAAAGACCATCCCAAAAATCGAGAGCACTGAAAACGGTGCTCCCGCTCATGTCATCAATGATGACATCTTTCCGCGGTATCGGCGTCCGCGCCGGTACCGTGGCTTCGTCCAGCTTATTCAAAGCAAGAACGGTTCTCCACCCACCAGTGGATTTCTTAACGCAAAAGGTGGGACTGGAGTGCGGCGAGGTCGACTCCCGCACATGTCCCGCCTTACGACGAGTTTCAAGGAACTCGTCGATCGCGTTGACCTGGTCACGCGACAATGGCCATTGCCGCGTGACACAGTATTTCGTGCCAGGCACGAGGTCAATTTCGTGCTTAGTTCCCTTATCCTTAGAGAGCTCGCAAGGTACTTCTTCTGTGAAAAGGTCAGCGTATTCCCAAAGAACCTTGTACTATGGGAAAGTTCTTTAAGCGACTCCCAGCTTTGCGCTTCAAAGCGCTGAACTTTGGTTTGTTCATTGGAAACGGTCTCGTTCCCAATGTTTTCTGCCTGCAGCGTGGATATTCGTTCACGAATATCCACAACATTGTCTGTTGCAACGATGACACAGATATGATCGATATGATCATCGTGCAAGTTCTTAACGAACTTCTTCCAGCTCAAGGCTGGAAGAGCCATCACCTTCAAACCTAAGTTCGGAGGATTGTCGAGTGTAACGGACTGGGTAGCTAATCCAGACTCTGTCTGTGTCAAGACGTTTATCGTCTTGACGGATACAACCGAATGATCAGACGCACTCGTCTGATTTATTGCTGGTTCTGCAGCACGGTGATTGTTATCACTCGTGCGCAAGGCATCGTCAACATGGTGGCCATTGTCAACCATGGGGTTTCAGACTCACGACTGCTCTCAGTCGTGGGTTGTTCGTCTCCGACTCGGGAGTCACTTATACCCGTGTCGGTATCTTCGTTTTCACGGTGGGTGTTTTCCACCGTGAGTAAATTCTCTACACCACGACCGTCGTAGGTCGTGATTAATTCAACACGGGGGTGTTTGTCACCCGTGTTGCACACGTTACCAACACGCGACGACTCTTCCGTTGCGTGTGCAAGTCCCACTGGACTCTTACCGGCGGGTTTACCACCCGCTGATAGTGTTAGATTAGACCGGGTGGTGCCATCGCTTCCCACCAGACTGTCTGACTCTGCGGTTGTATCGTTCGATGCAGCCGGATTACTCACAGGGTGATATGATCCTGTGGATCCGCCACAGTCGATCGTTGGTTTGTATTTGGACATCCAAGGGACGCCCAAGATAACATCGAACTTGTCGTCAAGATTGAGGACGATGTATTCGTCCTCGAACGGCAGTTCGTCTAACTCGAAGCGTGTGCGAATCACACGCTTTGGTATAGTCACGGTTGCACCTGTGACTAACCGGACTGACAACCTACTTTGTGGAGTGTCAATCTCCACGAAATCCAACGACGTTAGAACCTCAGTTCTAACGAAATTGTTTGACGCTCCTGTGTCAAACAGAGCACGCATGGGGACATCGTTTCCATGCGGCTTAACCTCCAGGGTGATGAGAGGTTTCTCTTCACCCTGCACCTTTTGACAGGACATAGTCCCGTCTGGGGCTATTATCCTCACATGCCCGATGTCGGCATGTGAGATAACCCGTCCAGTAGGGCACCCCGCCCCTACTGGTTGCTGACGTTTTTTGCATCAACAGAGGGTTGTCCCTGTTGATGTCGCCGACCAGCGGACTGTCCAGTCCGCTGACTGCGTGGCGCCGGCCGCGGCGCCATACATTCATGGGCGTAATGGCCCATCTTCGCGCATCTATTGCAGCGAAGGAACTTCTTGTTTTTCGGTTGCCTCGGTGTCGAGGCAACTGCAACCGATAGGTCCATCGGTTCTGGACCTCCTCCGCCCGCGCTCTGGCGCGGGTTTTGGTGTCTCTAGACGAAGTGTGAACTTCGTCTGTTCGAGAAATTATTAAAATGCTGCACCGGCGGCATGTTAAAGTCGAAAGGCTGTTGAGCCCTTCGACTAACCCCAGCATGCGTTGACGCTGAACGCATGCTGAATTCCTCTCGGATGCTTTGGTCTATAGCATCCCTCAGAGTCTTTGGGGGAACCCGATAAAGACTCTGCTTGATGGGACCGTCATTCAGTCCCTTCATGAAGCCAGTGACCTGCATGGCAGGAGGCACCGGCTCATATACAATATTTGATAACAAATATTGTATTTTCTGAGCGTACGCATGTAGGCTCAGCTTGCCCTGCCTGAGTTCCATGAACTCTTCACGGCAACTAAGTTCCATTTCTGGAGCTTCGAAGTTGAGCTTTAGCTCAGCTTTGAGTTCCTGATATGTCAGGAACGCAGATCCATCAGTGGATCTGCGGCTCATCGCCCATGCCCTGGCGCGACCGCCCAGGCATGTGGTGGCGAAATAAGCTTGTGAACGTGGGTCCACAATCTTTTGCGCAGAGATGGCATCTTCCACCTCTGCGAACCATCTACGAAGGGGTTCACCCCCTTCGCCAGTAAAGGGCGGAATCCGCGCCTTTACTACATCAACGCTCGCTGTGGGCGTTGTTGGTGGTGACCGCGACATTATTGACGCGGAACGCACCTGAAGGTCTATGTAAACCCTCTTGAAACGGCTCACTGTTTCTAAAGCTTCCTCCGAGGTTTTACCTCGGGGGTGGTGATGATGTCGGTCCCCATGGTCCGCATCATCTCCACCACAGTATCCACACTTCTTTGTGGAAAGTGAGGGAAAGTTTCCCTCACTAAGTCTTGCGCGAGCTGTCGCTCGCGTTCACGATCGCTGACCGTCGTCATGATGGTCGGGCGGCTCTTAACGCTTCGCTCTGCTAGTTAACTAGCGGAACGGAACGAACAGTGGTCGTCTAGACGGACCACAAAGTGCTACCAGGTGTAACAGGCTAGCTGTTACAGGCTCACAATGTTAGAATTGCAAGTGAGGAAGCGTGCAATTGGTTAGAAACAAATGTAATTTGTTTCTCAATAGTTTAATTAAGATTAAACATAGATTTGGACTATTTAATTGATTAAATAGTCCCTTAGTTATATATATGATATATAACAAAGACACGTGGCTGCAAGACGGTAAGTTTAAGAGTAAATATATTTATGAGTGGTTTAGAGCTAACTACTATAATTAGATCGATACTATTCATATAAACATGTAATATAAAACTGATTTAATAATAGGAGTATTATTATATCAGTTTTATATTACATGTTTTTATGAATAGTATAGATCTAATTATAGTAGTTAGTAATAATGAGAGTTATATTAGATCTCTTCTTAGATTCGATATTTGTATCAGAATCTGTTTCTCAGGTTAGATTATAATAACTTATAATTCAATATTCGCATTTCAGTCAGCAAGTCTGAAATTGAACTGTGATATTTCAACTTAAATATCACTTATGTAAGGGTACACCATTACAATTCGCGGGGAATCTATTTCGATGATCAGACATATCACTGGAAAAGGTACTCCAAGGCCCCCAGACTTAAGCCACTCAACGATCGGGTTATGAAGACGCTTAAAATGGAACCGGATCACGAGGTGCTACATGTTAAAAGAGAGTGGAATCGAAGTGCAGATCATCTGGCCACCTTCGCCATGCGGAACAAGGTCGGTATCACTGTCTCCGGACCCACTATGTTAGCGGAGCTGACCAAAGTCAATCGACTGCCCGTATTGGCCTTGTCAGCTGATACCCGCGGGGAAGTTTAAGTGAATGCAATTACGTAATTCCGGGGCGTCGCTTGTCCAACTTTACGATCGCTGCCCACAAACGGTTTGAACGAGGGATTATTTTAGCAGCTACATGCTGAACGGATGTCCAGGCGACATATTGAGGCTTATCTGATCAAGGAAATGGTAAAGCTGAGTTCTGAGCAAGCCAAGGGGTGGCTGAAGGTCGCCCTTAATTATGAAGTCGACGAGGATGGATTGTTGTTCTTCTATCGCGAGGCAGACCAGAGCGATGCCGAGCGGGATAGGTCACCAAAATAGATTATCCCTACCACGCTCCAATCAGACATCGCTTTGATCTCGGGGCGTCGCTCACCAACTTTACGATCGCTGCCCACAAACGGTTTGAACGAGGGATTATTTTAGCAGCTACATGCTGAACGGATCTCCAGGCGACATATTGAGGCTTATCGGATCAAGGAAATGTTAAAGCTGAGTTCTGAGCAAGCCAAGGGGTGACTGAAGGTCGCCCTTAATTATGAAGTCGACGAGAATGGATTATTGTTCTTCTATCGCGAGGCAGACCAGAGCGATGCCGAGCGGGATAGGTCACCAAAATCAATCATCCCTACCACGCTCCAATCAGACATTCCTTCACCATTACCATGCCAGCTTGGAAGGTGGACCTCAGGGTATTGGACAAACCTACCACAAGTTCAAGACCCATTTCCACTGGAGAAGGCCCTACTGCAGTGTACTAAAATATGTTGGAAGCTGCCCTGATTGTAAAACGGGGAAGGGTCGAACGACCATCAAGGGCCGGTCACCTGGGAATATACAAGCGACCTTTCCATTCCAAGGCATTGCTTTGGACTACGTCGCGTCCTTACCTAAACCGCGAATTTTAAGTGTACAAAACCGCTGATTTGGACCGACCTGTTTACTAGTCTGGTCATCGCTAAGGCGAGTTCTACCCACACCGCCCAACAAGTTACCCAGATTTATGAAGAGTGTGTATTCAGACGTTTTGAAGCTAGCGAGGTGATCAGGCATAACCGGGAACCTGGTTTCATGGACGGGTCTTCAATACGATCTTAAGACAAAAAAAACAGATGTCACTATGGCATACCGTCGGCAAGCAAACGGAAAAGCTGATCGGTTGGTTCAAAGGCTGACTCGGGACATTAAGATATATGAAGTGGATGATGAACAGCAAGATTGAGACGGATAACCGAGAGTGGGGTCTTTGCCATCAACTTCTCTTACGAACGTGTGAAAGGAAATACTCCTTTCTACCTGGCTGAGGGTGGGACCCAAGGTCCACTTTAGAGGTGGCGATCTCGGTCGGCTGTACTAGAAGCCATGTTTAAGATGCCCGCCGTTGGATGATGAAAGTTGAGCTCCACTACCGGTCTAAGGTCCGTTCAACACGCAATCCAAGAGCGTGCTAACCGGAACAATGATCAATCCAGCCCGCAAGAAATAGGCAGGGGTCAAAAGTATGGATGTACTTGGGCCGAGTCAAAGAAGGATATGTATCCAAGCTGGACCGTATGTGGCATGGTCCATTCAGAGTGACAGCCTTGGTCGGGTACCATGCAGCCAAGCTAACCACAGCTGGTACAAACCACGATGTATTCCCAATAATGTATGTGTCAAAGTTATTAACTTGCCTTTTATTGCCTCCAGTGTACGCCTTCCTTGGTTGTCCGGAATCTTTCCATCGTAATTGGCAAGTCATTCCTTTCTCTTCGTCATATTCCGGCGCTTAATGCTGTCTATCTACTTCAATTCATCGACATTTCACGCTTCAAATCTCCTTTTAGCAACCCATTATTTTCAGCAGGCTGTCTCTGTCCTCATCGGCCAGTGATTGCGTATGCATAGTGTATGAAATTGTTTACGTATATCCGCCTTGATTGCACTCTTGTTATTTGGTAGGGCCGCCAGCACGATCAATTTCGTCTCCTCTAGTGTCTTGGTCACGTGGTAGTTCTCTCCCATCTTCATTTGGCTTATCTTGTCGTTCCTCATCTTCGCCGCCCGAAGAAGTAGGCCAATCGGAGTAAATGCGTCTTCCTTTGGGTTCTTGCCTTTATCTAGAAGCACGGTCTCTCCATGATCCTCTCCGTCTTCCTTATTATTAACAGTTGTTCACGTCTCGTTCAGCTCCCAGTATGTGTCGTATTATCGTCGTTATTACTTGTCCCCAACATATACTGAAGTCTCAATAAGAACTCTCTCCATATGCCCCTCTCCATTGTGCACTGTGCCTTCCGGCAATACCAGCTTCAGCAAATCCAACCCGGATGCGGCGAAAGCCGAATTTGGAGCGATATACTAGCACTGTAGTGCTGCCGCCACAATTAGGAAATAACGACGCCATCCGTCTTTTCAGACACGAAGTACACGCAACGTTGCACAAGTGACATATGTCAACGCGCGAAGTCCACGGGCATCGTACCACAAAACTTGCCTCGAACACGCAGCCGTCTTTGGTACTTATGTCGCACCCGGGAAGCCCCAATGACGATTAAACGTTTGGCCCAAATTTGGCATTAAATATTTAACCATCTTCCATAGCAATGACGATGTTTCTACAGCACTCTTCCAGCTAAGTCTATTTTCATCCATTCACTGTCGGCTCGCTTAGCCTACCTCAACCTCGTATATTTTATTGTTGGTGCTTTCTTCTAGCACTTAGGTAAGATTTACAAGTAGGTCACGCCCGACTTCCGATATACGGTCCTCATGGCGGACATTCGCCCCGGCTGGCATCTCGGACATGTCTCTTCCCATCTCGTGCGTAGGAAACTCGCATGAGATAGATACTCGGCAGTCGTGACTGACAATGTGGCATAAAAACGTCAGTCGACCCAAAATCCTCCTTCACTTGGACCATGGCCTTGCTTCTCATATTGGTCTGTGGGGCGACATCCTGTAGTATGCATTTGGACTGCGCCATGTTGTGCACTACTAGAAAGCAGAGGCGCAGGTGGATCAGCTCACGGCAGGTCGCGGTCAGACCATCGCAGTGGACAAAAGCTCAGTGGCACTGGATGTCGCTATTGCTCAGTTGGTGTTTCTGATGTGTAGTTTCACCAGAAATATACGCGCTATGTTTTTATTGCGTTTGACATGATTGCAACGGGTCCATCGACTGAAGATTTACAAGCGAGAAGCCGTTTGCTCGGAGCCTTCGAATCTTGAACGATTTTCTGTCGAAAAAGTACGTTTACATTCTTTTGGTGCCAGTGAAGACGTTTGCGTGATTTATTCCAATTGTAGTGGCCCCTACACATCCGGTATTCGCAATCTTAATATCTATCGCCACGCTGTCATGATAATTCTGTGTATGAAATGAGTGCCACATCCCCATTTTATGGATTTTTTTCGTCAGATCCAGTGTGTGCAAAAGCATGACCAAAGTCTTAGTCGCATATGTAGGGATGACAAGCGCGTGCACTACACGGACGGTGTGGTATTTTGCGCCAACACGAAATATGGGCAAAATACACACCAAGATTTTTGGAAGTAGAAGTGGTCAGATCTCATCACGATAGATGTTCTGGCCACCCTTAATCAGACAGGCGATGGGGTTCATTTGTCATGTAGCGGTCCACGAAACATACCAATTGAGTTGGACTTGATTGTACAATTGGACCCAAAAGACAAGCCTGTGGTGCTCAAACTTCTCTCAAGGACTCCCAATCGCAGGAATTCGGTATTAACGCTGAAAAGGACTGGAATTATAAGTGCGATTGATCTGACAAGGCATGGACGCACACTTTCAGCGGACAATGATCAATCGCTTGCATGCCATCAACGGGATATCATTATTTGTTTTGTAGTCATACTCTTCGGCGACAAGGTGGAAATGTGGTGAAGTGCTCCAGAAGTTAACGGACTAGTGATGATGGATGCTCGCACCGGATTGGCCAAAATGTTACCCTAAGCCGGATGCCCAGACCGGCCAGGAATAAGATGTAATTTGGGACTGCCCGGCACCCTGGTAGGCGGTCGGGCGGTGCCTGGCTGGAAACCAAGTCGGCGGGCGAGGATAGTCGGATGAGTGAGCTGAGCAGACGGAAGGACTATGGAGGTTGGACGGCCGAGGCGCGGATGGCGGACGGCCAAGATGGCGGACTGTTCGTAAGGATGGAGTGGAAGGAGCCCGGAAGAAGAGGATTGTTCTAGTGGAAAGAGTATGCACCGGGATCGTAGGAAGGGCTGCCAAGGGACTGCTAGCGTCAGCGGCCGAGGGGCGCGGATGGGTGGCTATCCGGCCGAGCCGGTCGGGTACAATGTACCATTCGGACTGGTACCATATGGGTTCAGTGTACCGGCCGGGTTGGTACCATTTGAGGTTGGTGTACCGGCCGTACCGGTACACAGAGTCGGAGTTAGCCGGGTTGCGTGGGTAAGGTACATGACTGGACAGGCGTGTTATTTGAGGTAGGTTACACAAAGGGAGTATTGGACATAGGATAAATCAGTATACGTTTCGCTTTCTTAGACACAAGTCACTTTATTGGTTCACGGCAGAGGGCTAACAAGGTCCCCTCTTGCTGTTATTGGTTTGCCCGGGGAAGGTTAAGTTAACCCACCGGAAGTCCCCTGACCGGGAGTCGCGGCGACTTCGTATACTCACCTCAAGTCGCCCGTGTTTTGAACACGGTATCAAGTATTGGGAAGTGGTGACATTTGGCCATCTGTGGATACACATTTGGATTCGCCCTTCATTGTTATTGGTTTGGCTGGCCGATCGATTATTCTCGGTCCAGCCGGTACTATACAAACTTCAAGTGTCCTATTGGTTTAGCTGGCCGATCGACTATTCTCGGCCCAGCCGGAACTATACAAAGTTCAAGTATATTACCCAACGAGCTCCCCGGTGACGATTTCCGCCCAGGAGCTACCCCTAGTCCTACACTTCATCTCCCTATTGGACGATTTTACACTTTTCGCCCTAGGGTCCATCAAGAGAGCTAACCACCCAGTACTGACGGGTACACAAGGTGAGCTTTTAACATGCAACATTCGAGCAGTCGCGATCAAGCGGATGGAAGCGACCGATCCAGCCGGCCTCAAGCCGAATCGGATCATGACTCGGATGGACGGAGTACCCCCTCCGGTAGTCAGTCGTCTGGGACCCCCGTGGGTGTTCGCGTCTCAGGAAGATTTTCTGAAAGCGACTACACCACAATGGTGCGCGTGCCCGGATCTCTTGGTGACCCTGGATATCACCGCGAGTCCCTAGCGGGCGAAAGACCCAAACCTGTCAAATTGTTGACGATGTTGTGTCGGGTGCATTGGGGGAAGGCATATCGCCCCCAATGCTGCTGAAGATGGAAGGATGCGATGGTCGCCTCGGATTGGGGGAGTTCGAAGTTGACATTAAAGAAGAAGTTACTTCCCTAGAGGCTCCGGCGGGGGCGGATTACGGTACTACTTACTGTAGTGCCGGCCGCTACACGGACGGAGCCGGATCGGACTATGGTGCAAGTCGCCATAGTCCGAGGAAGGATCATGGTTCCGACCATGATCCTAACGAACAAATGCATATAATGGATATAAAAGAAAAAATCAAGGAAGAAAAGCGGAAGTCGGATACGACCGGAGTGGGAAGCCGGCCGGATCGGGACCAAGTCGCGATCTGGCCCCCCTACCCCTAAAGAAACCGGATTGGCAGGAATTGGACTATTCGACTTACAAAGGCAAACCGCGATTCGAAGAGGAAGAAGAGAAGCAGGACGGCCTATCGACGGATGTCGCCTTGGAGCGTGCTTTCCATCTTCACGAGTTGGGGCAATTCTTGCGGACGGACAAGGTACTAAAAATAACACGGCCGAAGATCATAGGCGGATTGAAAGGTCCCGTCTCTCCCCCAACTCTCTCAGACGGCCACGTGTCCCTCATTAGAGGACTATTCGACCAACTTAAACAAGCCGGCATCAACACCGGCGTGTTTGATCCGAACGAGTTGTTTGATCTGAAGATGGACAAGTTGAAGGAAGCGTCCAGCGCCCTGCACGACCACTTGGTACCGCTAGTGGGTTGCTCACCGCCGTCGAAAAAGATGACAGCTACGACTGGAGTGGCGCCGTCCACGCCGCCGGCGACAAGCAAACCGGCCGGTATACACTCAGGCTCTTCGCAGTACGAGTCTGCCCCTTCGGAAGCGGACTCATCGGATTCATCGGTGGGTATCACTCGCATGACGCTTGGCCAAAGGGGAGCAGCGCGTGTGGCGACAGCCATGAAACTTGGAGGACGTGAGGATCCGGGTACGCCCGAGCGGAAGAACGCCGGCCAGTACAGCGTACAGGCCTGGCGGACAGCGACGGCGGATCCAGAACCGAAAGAGGAAGACGAAGACGCGGATGGACGGGTTAAGAAGGAATGCCAATCTGGCAGCCCGGCCGCCCCTCAAGTCGCCCCTCAAGTCGCCCCTCAAGTCGCTCCTCAGGTGCCGGATCACCTGCAAAACATGTTCTCGGCGATGATGGAGCGATATTTGGAAGAGCAACGTAGGCTGAGCGCCAGCCGCGGCAGTCCGAAGTCACCGGACCAGCCAGCTCGTCGTGGAACACAGGCCCCCGAACCAGTCCAGTACTATGCGAGGGAGCCGAGTGATGAAGATATGGAGTCGGTGCAGTCCAAGCAAAGTGAACCCCATGCCGCCCCACCGAGCCGTCAGACAGGTCGCCGGACCGGACGTCGGCCAACGAACAGGAAGCTGTCTCTCAGCGACGTGGATATGGAATCCGTCAGGTCGGCCAAGTACCATTACGATCCGGATGATCTGGATCTGGGGATGTCCCGCCAAGCCCATATGGCTTCGGCCCAAGCGTTTGACGCGGATTCAGGAGCGATCACGAGGGTGCGAATGTCGGCCACGTCCGAGCTGAAAGACGTCACCGGACGCGACGCGGACATGGACCAGGCCCGAGGATGGTTGAGCAAGACGAAGTCGGCATTTCTCAGAGACCGAACGTCGGACTATGAGAAATGCCTGATTTTCGGGGATCTGATGAAGGGACCAGCGAAACACTGGATCCAACAGCTCAGCCGGGAAACCCGAGGAAATTGGAGGGGGTTGGCCGGTGCGTTCGAGGAGCAATACTGCGGAGCTGGAATGTCAGCGGCGCGACAATATTTCCACTCCAAGAAGCGACCGGATGAGACCCCCCTGGAGTATCTCCATCGTTTGAATGTCGCTGGCATGAGAGGTGGTATTCCCGTTAAAGAAGATACCAGCCGGTCGGAAGCTGCCCGCGAACACGTGGAACTGTTCATCAGCACGTTGGACGATCGGGAGCTGGCAAACCAGCTGGCGTTACTGGGGGTGAAGAATACGACGGAGCTGGAAGTGACGTTGCGCACGTACCTAAGGGCTAAGAAGCAAGGCCCCAAGGCGGCAGTTGGAACCGGCCGTTTCAAGTCCCGATTTAACGCGGATCAAGGAGGCCGGCCGCCATCTACCAGGACGGCCCGAGCCGTCGGCATGGTCGCCCGAGAGTCAGACGCGACTAGCTCGGAAGAGGAGTATCAGCGATCTGGGGGCGAGTCTGAGGAGGAACAGTATCGGTACCTTTTCTCGGCAGAAGCCAGTCAGCCGCCCAGGCTGCCAGCCGATTCCGGTCAGTCGAAGAGTTTTCCCGCTCGAGCTGACCAGGATTACCCTAGGCGCAAGTGCACCCACTGTGGGTCTATCAAGCATGACGACCGGAGCTGCTGGAAGCGGCTGACGTGCAAGAAGTGCGAGAGGAAGGGACACCCGGCGGAACACTGCCTGTTCACGTGTAAGGCTTGCGGAGAGGTGCATGAGGCGGGACTGTGCCCAATGGAAGAATTCTACAACCTGTTGAAGAAGTGGTACGTCCCGACCAAGCATTCTGGAATGTTGCCGCCCGGAGCGGAAAATATGTTAAACTAGATCGCTCGCCAGGTTGGAATCTGGTTCGAGCCGAGCGGTCTAGTGTTAGTATCTATGCATATGTCGGTAAGGAAGATAATCAAGAAGCAAAGCAAAGGATAACCGACAATACATGTAAGTTTGACGATCACGTCACCCGGTCCCCGGTCGGTACGGCTGACCCCTTCCTGGTGAGCAGTATACGGACGGATGAGTATTCCCGGTCTGAAGTGCGAATGGAATTGAACTTGTTACCTGGCGAGTCGCGAGGTTATTGGAAGTATCACTCGCCGGATAAATGGTTCAAGCAGGCCAAGGCGGATGAAAAAATCAATAACCAGAAAGCTACCATGTTGTTCGATTCTGGCGCAGAAGTGTCTATCGTAGACACCACCTTTGCTCGTAAGGTGGGGTGTGAGATAGACGAGACGAAGCGGCAGGAATGTATCGGCATTGGAGAAAGTTCGTACATGACCCAAGGAAGGACAAGAGTCAAGATTACGTTAGCTGGGTCGTTGGTATATTACTTTACCGCCTGGGTAGGCAAACTGGCCGGGCAGGATGCAATTTTAGGCATGGATTTTATGGTCCCGGCCGGTATACGGCTGGACTTATCGCATGGAACATTGACGTTGCCGGACGAGGTACAGATCCAGCTGGCCGGCTGGCGGCCCTTATATGGCGCCTACGTCCAGTTCCTCAAGCTAGGTCAGTTTGTAACGGTGCCAGTGGGAAAGGCGGTGGAAGTAATGTTACGACCACACGACCGGCGGAGTAAGTTATGGCTGACAAGGGGCGAGTGCTGGGTACCATCGTTCGTTAAAGGGGGTGGTCATCTCAACTTCATAAGCGTGACCAACATCTCTGAAAACCCCTCACCTTGCATGAAGATGTGATTATTGGAATGTGGCTGGCCGAGGATAAAGTGCCCCGCCGGCCGGGCTATGTCACCGTTGGCTCAAGACGCTATATCGAGTGGCAAAACCTGGCTTTTCAGGCAACCACCGATCTGGTCAGCGAAGAGGAAGAGTTAGAAGAGGACCAGACTCCGATGGTGGATAAGCCTGAGTACCGGACCCCTACTAAAATATTGACGCGGAACCGGCCGTCGCCGGATCAGGCTGAACGTATTGACCGAAGCTACGCCCCGATCGCGGAACTGGTTTTGCCCACTCGGAGGGAGACGGACGAACGACAGAGTCGGGAGAAAGGACCAAACAGAGTTGCATATACGGTCAGCCCCGATGACGGTTGTGACGACCGAAGTGAATGCGGATCGGCCCAGCCGGCCGAGCAGAATTCGGAAGCGGCCGAAGCCGATCAAGTCTGCATTCATGAAGGGGGCGAACTATATGTTGAAGGCATGGAAGAACAGATGGCGGTGTTACCTGAGGTGACCCCATGCCCCCCAGCAGTCACTATCGACGATCTACAAGTGGGAGACCCGGATGTGAACACCCCGGAGGAGATCAGCAGGTTGAAGGATATTATATGGAAAAGACGACATCTGTTGATCGGACCAGGGAACGCACTTCCTCCGGCCGCCCGTGGGGCGGTTTGTGATATCGATGTGGGAGGTGCCAAGCCGGTAGCACAGAGATGCCGAAGAGTCGCCCCCCAATATCGGGAAAAGCTGTCAGAGCTCATCAAGGGTTTGCTAGCCACCAAGATAATTCAGCCGTCCACCTCGCCATGGGCTTCGCCCATTGTAATTATCATTAAGAAGAATGGGGTGGATATAAGGTTGTGCATCGATTACCGGCTGATGAACCGGCTGACTAAGCTGATGATTTATCCGATGCCGCTGATAAACGACCTGCTGGAGGACCTGGATAAAGTTTTGTGGTATTGCTCATTGGACATGGCTAGTGGATTCTGGGTGGTCTCTATGACCGATCGTGCACGGGAGATCTCCGCATTCGTGACGCCTTTCGGGTTGTTCGAGTGGAACCGGATGCCGTTCGGTCTGAAGAATGCTCCGCAGATTTATCAACGGCTGATAGATAACGCGCTGTACGGACACTTCAAGATCAAGGCGGATCAAGATCCGGCCCTGGTCGGGGATGTGTTTGCCGAAGGTGACCCGGACCCCGACCCAAAACCCTCAGTTTTGGGGCGGCGGTCTTACATTGATGACATTCTCGTTACGGCAACTACCTGGGATTTATTGTGTGACAAAGTGGAAAAACTGATGGTTACGTGTGAAAAGTGGAATCTTTCAATTAGTGTGGTTAAGAGTTTCTGGGGAAAGACTAAGGTAACCTATCTGGGTCATCAAGTGTCGATTGCCGGATTGGAGGCTAACCCGAAGGATCTGGAGTCCTTGAGTAATCTACCTTTCCCGCGATCCCTAAAGGCGATGCAATCCTTTTTGGGCAGCCTGAATTATTACAGTCGGTTCATCGAGGATTTTGCCATCTATGCGGCGGTCTTGTACGAGTTGCGGGAGGTGGATTACCATAAGCTGAGAGAGCAGGATAGGCAAGCGGAGACGCGGACCGGGCCGGCAATTTCAGCCAATGAGGAAGCGCCCTTGTCGGGTATTTCAGCCAATAGGGAGGCGCCCTTTTCGGGTAGTTCAGCCAATGAGGAAGCGCCCTTGTCGGTTACTTCAGCCAATCGGGAAGCGCCCTTGCCTGCCCAGACAAGCGACCGGCCGCCGAACCCCGACGCGGCCGGCCCGGACAATCACATGACCCGAGCGATGGTGGCTTTCGGCATGCTAAAGGCGAAGATGGCGACCACACCGGTCTAGAAACATTTCGATGTTAATAAGACTCCGGTGGTCATTATTTACGCTAACAAGTGGGCCATCTCGGCCGCTCTCGTGCAAGATCATGATGGAGTGTACTGCCCCGTGACCTTCACCAGCCGGACCCTGAAAGTTAATGAAGTTAATTACGGATTGGTGGATAAAGAAGTTCTGGCTCTATTACGGATCTTAGATGTGTGTTATACGATGCTGGTGTCTCGGCCTATCAAGGTACTATCTAGACGGTCGACCCTATCGTGGCTCCTGACGGCGAATGGGATTGACGGCCGGCTGGGCAGATGGGCAGCTCTGTTGTCTCAGTGGTCCCTCGAAGTTATTAAGTGTACTAAAGGGGAAGAGGAAATACTGGGCACACTGGCTGCCAGCATTACCCCCAGGGCAGAAGTAGAGGAAGCACTGATAGCGATCGCACCTCGGAAGCAGCCTCGACAAACTATTGTGTTGCCGCCGCCAACAGTGGGACCCACGGAGGAACTAATGGTTTTGAGTTTCGATGGGTCGGCTAGTGTAAAGAAAGGGGTCGGAGCCTATAGTGCCATTTTGTGGAAGCTGCCCGAATGGAAGGCGGTCGCGGCCGCCTCGGATTTCACGCCTGGCATCACGGTGAACGAAGCGGAGTATAGAGGACTGCTGCTTTCTCTGGATCTGTTGGCGGGCCGGACACAGGGGCGGATCATCATATGCGGTGACTCCAACCTAGTGATCCGACAAATCACCGGAGAGATAGATTGCAAGGCGCCGCGGCTGAGACTGTTAAATGATAGGGTTATGTCCGCCTTGCGGAGATGGCCGGAACACGAACTGCTACACGTCAAACGAGACTGGAATAAGAGCGCGGATCACTTGGCTACGCTGGCCATGCGCGACAACGTGGGGGTAACGGTTTCCGATCCGGCTCTGTTATCAGACCTGACGGAGATCAACCGGTTGCCCGAGATCATCCGTCCAGCCAACATGGAGGAGACAATCCGGGTGAACGCCGTTAACCGATCGCAGAAGCGTCGTTCTTCGGCCGATGGCCCATTATCCCCAGAAACAATG
>MIQA02005473.1:0-15990 GCA_001887855.2 Sclerospora graminicola | reverse complement strand
GTACTGATTAGTAATTGATGGCTAAGTTAGGGTAGCGATTAGCGATTTCCCCAATATCAAATATCAACTTTTCACATTACCGAAAAGAACGGAAAAGTGCGGCCATCGGAAAAGTTCGGCCACCCGTCAAAGGTGATTTTTTTACCAATAGGACCGCAAAAATTATAATATCATGTTATCGCTGCTACTACAGGGAAAATACGAGCAATTCACAAAACGAGGTACATTCATTTTGAAAATACGGTAATGTAATCCTGCAGGTATCAAACACACATTACTCCGGATTGAGGAAAAGATGATTATGCAGGTCAACCAGGCATTGAGGATCTGATCAAAAATGAAGCTTCTGATGCAATTGAGTGCGACATGAAGTATTCGTACACTCAACACGAAGTTTGATCGACACGATTTCAGGCCATCGGAATGCATTCTTGTAACAGCGCAGATGCAATACCCCTCCTACTAGCAGCTGACTTTGTGCCCAATGTCAAAAATGTACTTTATGTGAGTGTGTTCCAAGTCATCGGGTGCAATCAAATCCCGGTCATCTACTTTACTTAAAGGGAGCGTGCTAGCTGTCACCGCCCCAAGAATACTTTCATTTCGTTCGTTCCTTGGACTGGTCACTACTGATGGACGGTCGCACCTCCACCGCAACACGCGTAAACAAAGGACCACCCATCTCCCCTGCGCTGCTCCGTCATAAAATGCCTGATTATAGCGGATTGAAATCATTCCTCATGCAATTGGCGTACTTGCGGGATGTCCCCAGAGTCCAATTCCCGGAAGTAGATGACGCATTCGGATGACACCTGCAACTTTGTGGCTTTTACGTCTTCCACTTCGTCCTCAATCCTCAATTTCCAAAACTACCACGTGTGGAACCACCTCTTCTGTTGTTGGCACTGCTGTACTATTGAGTGACGCGCTCTCCATCTTTGGATAGAGCTCCATCGACTGAAATGCTGAATGTCCGGTGACAGCACTGTCGCGTATTCCTTGAATCCTGTGAGTATATTTGGTGTTTCATTCTTTATCTACTTTCATTGAGGAAGTAAAAAGTTTAGTTACGCAGCCTGTGAGAATTGATCGTCGAGATGGTTTTCAGTCGCTTCTTGTTTAACATGACACTGGATGTTTTGCACCTGCCGGAAACCACCGACAAAACAAGATGTAAGATTTTTTTGACATCCGTTGTGATGTCTAGTTGTTGCATCCCTGCTATTGACAGCCAGCGCAGTACTGCTGACTTGGCTGCTGGCATGATCTCAGGCTCACATGTAAAGTGCAGGTGCTCGATACCCATGTAATGCTTCACGTGCGAGAAGATATGCGTATGCTCGCCGACCTCGCGACGCTGATGTGACACGTCTCCGGATTGAGAGAGCATCGACTTGTCAAGTATGTCCAGGAGTCTTGAGTCCATGAATGTCTTTCGCTTTGAATAGGGAGGTATCTTGTTACCATCGCTAATCTGTCGCGCAAAACACGATAGGATCGTAAGAAAAGTGGAACACCCGTTGTATTGCTGTATGTAATGAACCTTGCTATGGAGAAACTCACACTGATAAGCTAACAGACCTCCCTCTGGACGTTGGAACATCAGAGACTTCCAGTCTGATGGAGAAGTATTCTCGCTGCTATTTGTTGTTCTTCACTTGCCTCTTGCTGACGTTTGTAGTGCCTCGGCCGATGAAGAAACCACTGTAACGCAGATAACTTCTTCTTTCAAATCATTTTACTTGGCCTTGAGAGGATATCTGGCCACCTAAAGTCAAAGAAAATGACGCCAAATAGACAAGAGGTTACATATTTGTCGGTCACTAAGCTACACGAAACTCACATCTGTCTGAGGTTTGACCCACTCTGCAATACGTGTGTAGTCGCATATAAAACATCAAGTGCTAAGCTTATCTGTTGCCTGGGAGGAAGTAACAAATTTGCCATTCGCTTTTACTCCATCTTTCTCTTCATATGCACGACACAGCGACTAGGACAGTCTGAGCATATAGGGTTCTACATGAGCAACCAACATTCTTCATAACGATTTTCACCCGCAAAAAGTGCACGTGACACGTTTACTACCTGGACCAACGGTCGACCCTGACTTAAATTTTGCTTTTACATTTGAATTGATGCATTTACCTTGTTTTAAAATCTTATAAAATATGTACCTTATTTCGTACAAGATCTTACCTTATTATGATTGTGTAACGTTTTGATTTTAGCCAATGCCCGTAAGGCACTAGCAAGGGCAAAAACCCATACGAATTTGTTTTTAGGTGGCCACACTTTTCCGTTCTTTTCGGTATGTATCACCCACCGGCCATATTGCTGACCGTAAAATAGTATATAGAAAAATTCTTTAGTATAGTATTGTGATGAAGTGGTTTCGGAATTAACGAACTGATGATGGATAAATCCACTGACCTGATTGGTAGAAATGCTAGTCCGAGCTAGCTGCCCGGGTCGGCTACCAACAGGCATCGGATGGCGGCTGCCATATATGTTCGAGAACACCCGCAAGTGCCGAACCAGTAAATGGACATGGAAACTGGCTAGAAGAAGTAATCGATATGTTGTGGGTCAGGTCAACCAGAAGTTGACCGGCTGGATTAAGTGGGTCTGGAAGGATGTTGATGGTGGCCATAGATGGTCAGGGGGAAGATTGGTCAAGAGATGGATAGATAAGGGGCTCCAGGGAAGATTACGTCCCTGTAGTAGCGGGATGGAGCACCGGAGATGGGTGAGCGGCCATGAAGAAGGAATCGAAGTCGGCGGCCAGGTACCGTCCAGGCTGAAGTGGATGACCATCCAGGCTGGTCACGCCATTTCAGGTAAGGTACATAACCATCCAGGTCAGGTTATTTTGGGTAGGGTACACCAAAGGTTTATATTGAATTTAGGGATAAAAATCAATATACGTTTCGCTTTCTAAGACACAAGTAATCATTGGTTCACAGTAGAGGGTTAACAAGGTTGTTATTGGTTTGCCCGGGGAAGGTTTAAAGGAACCCACCGGAAGTCCCCTGACTGGGAGTCGCTGTGAAACCTATACTCACTCAAGTCGGCCATGTTTGGAACACGGTTTAATTTTATTGGAAAGTGTGGTGAAGTTTTGGCTTACTGTGGGAGATCGTTTGGAATTCCTGACTACGCATAAGATTGGAGTAACCCCCTTATTATCTTTGGTTAAGCTGGCCGATCGATTACTCTCGGTCCAGCCTTTGCGGTATTCAAAACTCAAGTAAAGCGGCAGTCCGCTCCTCGGTTAAGATTTCCGCCCAGGAGCAACCTAGTCCACAACCTCGTCCACCTATTAAACCGGCTCTTAACGTTTCGCCCTAGAGTCCACCAAGAGTACGTAACCGCCAGTGCTGACGGGTACACAACGTGGGCTTTACATAACATGGATCATCCCAGTCGTCTGGGCTAAGGTGATGGAAGTGACCGGTCCAGCCAGCTTGATGCTGGCTCAGACCAAGGCCTGGATGGACGGAGTACCCCCTCCAACAGTCAGTCATCTGGACCCCCGTGGGTGTTCGCATCTCGGAAGGAATTTCTGAGAGCGACTACAATGGTGTGCGTGCCCGGATCTCTGGATATCACCGCGCGTCCCTAGTGGGCGAAAAGCCAAAACCTGCCAAATTTATTGAGGACGTTGTGTCAGGTGCATCGGGGGAAGGCATATCGCCCCTAATGCAGCTAAGGATGGAAGGATGCGATGGTTGACTCGGATTGGGGGAGTATGAGGACGACATTAAAGAAGAAGTTACTCCCCTGGAGGCTTCTACTGGAGAAGGTCCGGACTATGGTGCAGGTCACCATAGTCCGGGGAAGGATCATGGTTTTGACCATGATCCGAAGAAACAAAAGCATGTAATGGATATCAATGAAGGAAAACAAAGAAAGAAGAAGAACCGAAGGTTGGATATGACCAGAGAAGAAAGCTGGCCAGCTCAGGACCTGACCGCCATTCAGGCCACCTACCCTAAAAAAAGCTGGACGGACAAGGACCAGGTCGTGTACCTCACAAGGATATACCACGTTTTGAAGAAGAAGAAGAAAAAGAAGAAAAGATGGATGGCGTATCACAGAAGGTTACAGATACCGACATGAAGCGTCATTTCTTGAGAACGGATGGAGTCTTGAAGTTAACCCGACCCAAAATCCTAGGTAGATTAAAGGGTCCCGTTTATCCCCCATCTTTTTCAGGCGGCCACGTAGCCCTTATTAGAGCTCATGCAAGCCGGCATCAATACCGGTGCTTTTGACCCGAACAAGTTATTTGACCTGGAGGCCGGTAGGCTGAAGGACGCTTCCAGTGCGCTTCACGACCGCCTGGTACCGCTAGTGGACCGCTCTCAACCGCAAAAGATGACAGCAACAGCTAAGGCGGCCCCACTTTCACCTCCGGTAGCAGGCAGATCAGTCGGAATACATTCAGTTCTTCACAGTATGAGTCTACCCCTCAGACGTAGATTCGACGGATTCATCTGTGGGTATTACCCGCATGACGCTTGGCCCTAGGGGAGCAGCGCGCGTGGTAATGGCCACCAAGTTAAGATTAAACGAAGATCCAGATATCCCCGATCAGAAAGAGGTCAAACAACATAGCGTCCAGACCCGAACGTCGACGGCGGATCCAGACCCAAGTGGCAAAGCCGTGGATTTGGGAATTAAGAAGGAATCCCAAGGCGGACTCCAAGCTGGTTCCCAGGTCACCCCTCAAGTTGGTTCTCAAACTGGCCCTCAAGTGCCGGATCATGGTTTCGGTTATGATGGAAAGATACTTGGTGGAACAACGTCGATCCAATGCTGGCCGTTACAGTCCAGGACCACAGGACCAGCCTGCCCACCGGGAAGGACAGGTGCCTGGACCAGCCCAGCATTATGCGAGGCAACCGATAAATGAAGACATGGAATCAGTGCAGTCTAGACAGAGTGAGCCCCATGCTGACCCGCGTAGTCGCCGGCCAGGTCGCCGCCCCGACGGCCACTGAACAGGAAGCCGTCACTCAGTGCTGTGGACATGCAGGCCGTTAAGTCGGCCAGGTGCCACTATCATCCAGATGACCGGGATCTAGGAATGTCCCGCCGAGCCACTATGGCCTCAGCCCTGGCTTTCAACCCTGACTCAAGGGCGATCACCAGGGTCCGGATGTCTGCAACGTCCGAGTTGAAAGATTTTACTGGACGGGACATGGACGACGACCAGGACCGAGGGTGGCTAAGTAACACGAAGTCAGCATTTCTCAGAGACCGTACTCCGGACTATGAGAAATGCCTAATTTTCGGAGCCCTAATGAAGGGGCCAGCGAAAAACTGAATCCAGCAGACCCGCCGGGAAGTCCGAGACGATTGGAGGCAGCTGGTTGAAGCATTTGGTGAACAATACTGTATCAGTGGCGCGTCAATACTTCCATACCAAAAAGAGACCAGATGAGACCTCTCTGGAATACCTCCATCGTTTGAATGTCGCAGGTATTAGGGCCAATGTACCGGTCAAGGAAGACACCAGCCGGTCGGAAGCTGCCCGATAACATGTGGAACACTTTATCAGTACGCTGGACGACCTGGAATTCGCAGACCAGCTCGCGCTGCTACGACTAAAAAATACTAGCTGGAACTGACACTACGGACTTACCAGAATGCGAAGAAACAAGGCCCTAAGGCAGCAGTCAGAATGGCAGGTACAGGTCACACTCTAACCAGGATCAAGGAAACAGACCGCAATCAACCAGGACGTCCCGTGCTGTCCGCATGGTGGCCCGGGAGTCGGATACAACCCGTTCGGAAGAGGAATACTTGCGATCTGGGGGTAAATCGGAAGAGGAACAATACCGGTACCTATACCAGCGGAAGCGAGTCCAGACCTGCATCTGGGTCAGGCCAGCAAAAACGTTTCCCTGCTCGAGCTGACCAGGAATATCCCAGGCGGAAGTGTACCCACTGTGGATCCATCAAGCATAACGACAGAAGCTGCTGGAAGCGGCTGACCTGCAAGAAGTTCGAGAGGAAACTGAACACTGCCTGTTCACCTGCAAGACCTGCGGAGAGGTGCAAGAGGCTGGACTCTGCCCCATCGAGGAGTTCTACAACCAGATGAAGAAGTAGTATGACCCGATCGAACATGCTGGAATGTTGCCACCAGGGGTGGAAAAGATGTTAAACTAGATCGCTCGCCAGGTTGGAATCTGGTTCGACTTGAGCGGTCTAGTGTTAGTATCTATGCATATGTCGGTAAGGAGAATAATCGAGAAGCAAAGCAAAGCGTAACCGACAATACATGTAAGTTTGACGATTACGTCACCCGATCCTCTGGCAGCAGAGCTGTTCCTTACCTGGTGACCAGTATACGGACGGACGAATATTCTCGGTCTGAAGTTGTAATGGAGTCAAATTCGTTACCAGGAGAATCACGAGGTTACTGGAAATACCATTCGAGATTCAAGCAGGTCAAGGCCGATGGTAATATTAATAACCAGAAGGCCACTATGCTTTTTGGCTCTGGTGCAGAAGTGTCCATCGTCGATATCACCTTTGCTCGTAAGGTTGGGTGTGAAATAGATGAGACAAAGCGACAGAGTGTATCGGTATTGGAAAAAGCTCATACATGACCCAAGGAAGAACAAGAAATAAGTTTACACTGGCTGGGTCGTTGGTATACTATTTTACCGCCTGGATGAAAGGCTAGCTGGGCAGGACGCAATTTTGGGGATGGACTTTATGGTCCACGACTTGACTTATCTCATGGCACATTGACGTTGGCTGACGAGGTGCAGATTTAGCTGGCTGGCCGGCGGCTTCTATATGGTGCCCACGTCCAATTTCTTAAGTTGGGCCAGTTTGTAATTGTGCCAGTGGAACAGACAGTGGAAGTGACTGTGCGGCCACACGACCGGCGTCACAAGTTATGGCTAACTAGGGGTGAGTATTGGATACCCTCGTTCGTTAAAGGGGAAGGCCATCTCAATTACATAAACGTGACCAACATATCAGAGCAGCCCCTCACCTTGCATGAGGATGTGTGGTGAAGTGAATCAGGAATAAGTGGAACACACATGGATCAGAAAAATCAGGAATAAGTGGACCACACATGGCTGTTGATTGGTGGCTATGGGAACACCCATCAAGATGGGACTGTTGATGAGTGGGACAGGTTGATTCTGTTCAGGATGATAAACAGGTGATAACGGGCCATCGCAAATGTGGAGAAAAATAAAGTGATATCACGCCCGGTCCCAGATACTAACGGACCAACGAATATCAAGATCGGATCTGGATACCGAGCACTAGATTGAGTTCATGTGAACATGCTAGACCAGATTAGCCGAGACAACATGATGGGCAGCATTAGCGACGATGTGGTATATCAGAAACGGCATAACCCGGTCATTGGAGTTGTTTATGGATGATCCAAGTGTTTGAAGTTGGATGGGGTATGGAGATCTCGGTCTGATCGGCCGAATTACTTGGCCTGCCCTACGATATGAAGACCAGGTATGTGACAGAGCATGATATGTGAAGTGGCGAGCTATATGAGCCTTACCGAACAGGGATAAGCGATAAGAGTCGATGAATCCACACTGAATCAGCGTGAAGAGATCAGATCGGAGCCAACCCCAAGAGGAGTGCCGATTCGGTTTGATCCTTGCAGTCCAACATACAATAGAGGTCAATGGTAGGGTTGAGCGAGCGATGTCGATGTTTTGGTGATCCTGAGGTTTTTCGAAGTGATCTGGGGCTGATCGCCCCGATCACGTGCTGACCACGAACCAATCCTGATCAGCACCGAATCAGTTTCCAGGTGTGGAGGGAGAAGGACTTTCAGTCAAGATCGGGTTTGAATTAGGCAAACAATGCATGAGAGACCGATCTCGAGCTGGTTCTAAGTTGATTCTCGAAGAATCAGGTTGGTGAAAGATCACCGGAGAGCCTGATCGGAATCGGTCCAAAAGTGGTACGTTTCAGGTTGAAGATGCGTCAAGGATGTGTTTACGGTGGTACTGGAACAACTTTGTGACGAAATGGGCAAGATTGAAACATGAGGTGGGTCACATAAGTTGGTGTGGGGCTGATTCGCTCTGATTCCCGTGCCGGTCACAAACCGGTTTGGATCAGCCCCGAATCAGCTTCTAGGTGTTGGAGGAGAAGGAGTTTCAGCCAAGATCGGGTTTGAATTAGGCATACAATGCATGAGAGACCGATCTCGAGCTGGTTCTAAGTTGATTCTCGAAGAATCAGGATGGTTGGAGACTGCCATAGAGTTTGACCGTGATCTGTCCAGAAGTGGTACGGATCAGGTTGAAGGTGCGACAAAGATGTATAAAGTGGTACTGGCGCAACCGTGTGACGAAATGAACAGGATCGAAGTATGACGTAGGTCACATAAGTTGGTGTATGGTTCATTAGGTATTAGATATTGCATATATAATAACAGGATTGAATTTACCCCCTAAGCAAAGAGTCGCTCCGGCACGTGTCGCGGTCATTGGGAGCACAGGGTTAAATAGGCCCTTGCAGCTCTACTTAATTTCCGGTTAAGACGCGCATAGACGCATTTTGGCTTACCGGAAAGCCCCCGACGGTTTTTGTTTAGGTTTTCAACCCTCACCCCCTCACATGCACGTGTTTTTGAACACGTTATATCAATTGGAAAGGTTTCGTGGAGATAACGTTTGTGGTTTACTGTGGAAGATCGTGGTTTTATCGTGGTTTTCGTGGTTTTTCGTTATCTCTCGTTTTTATTGGCTGGCCTGATCGGACGAAGTTTCCGGATCAGTGCCTTTAGATACTTTAACTAAGTATCGACACTGACTCGTTCTCCGGTGAAGATTCCCACCCGAGAACACCCCCGTTCATCTCCTCCGACCTGATTCGAATCACTCTTTTCATCTAAGAGTCCACCTGAGTGAGTGTAACCACCGCAGATCAATGGGTACACAAGGTGAGATGAAGTTAAATATGGATTCTACCGTACATGACGACCTGTCGGATGACCGAGAAGATCGGATCAGTCATCATAGTGATGTTTCATCTGATTTTGATGCCGATAAGAATCATTGGAGTAACCCCTCTGATAGTTGGTCGTACGGGCTAGTGGGTATCCGAATTCCACCCAAAACCCTCCGTTCGGGATTTGGAAATCGGCTCCACCAAATACTCACCAACGACCGGCGCGAATTAACTGATTATATCTCGTTTGGATTTCAGTGGACACTAACAGGTTTATGTGGAGTTTTCGTTATCGATTTAATTACGTTTGGAGACTGGAATTATGAATCCTGACAGGTTCCCATTTCGCTTTGCGTTTTCTTTTGTTCTTGCGTGGTTTATCACTATTGTAGTGGAATTGACGTGGATTTGACAACAGATTATGAGCCCAAATTTGACGGGTCTCTTAAGTTTGAGTTTTGTACTGCTTTAAGTTTGAAGCAGTAAGTGAAAAACCCCTGACCAGGAGGGTAATTGTCTCTGGTGTTTTCGTTTGCGTTGAAAGATTGGTTCGCAAGAATATTATACTGTGATCATGGCAAACGAAGACGGAGACCGCATGCAGAAGGCAAGTACGGCATGATGGAGTTTATGCGTAAGTTTGACAAAACGCTCGAAAGAATGGAAAACGAGCAGGCTCGTGCAAAAGATCTCAGTCAATTACATTCGTCCAGTGGTTTTAGAGAAAGCCTAAGAAATCACGACCCCTTTGGTGACCGAATAAACATTGGAAGACCTAACCCGTGAAAAGGACATTGGTCAAGGTGTGCCCGGAAAATTTTATGATGGGCAGGCAGGTGTTCCCGTGAAGCCGGCACAAGCGGGTGGGCGCCGGGTGGAAATGAAAATATACCACAAATAGGTGTACCGCTTAGTGTGAAGCTTACGAAACTCACTACCCAAAATTTTAGCGGTGTGGAAACCTATAAGGGTTTGGGAGCAGGTTTTAAGCAATGGGCTTACCTGTTCCTACAAGCTTTGGAAGCGGCGCCCTTGACGTCGGGTTTCCAATTGAATGAACGGCTTAAAGACAACAAGCTGGGCGAGAACCTGGAAGGGATGACTCTAAGATATTTCAGACAAGTATTGGGGCTTGGTGGGCAGCTTCTCAACCGCTGTACACTGTGGTTTAATAGATGAACAAAGCGTTCAAAGTGAACACAACGCACACCGAGCCTCAGCTATGTTTGCGGCTAAAAAGGGCCCTGGACCGAGTATTTTTTGTACTTAGTGGCACTGGCCCGCGTGAGCGAACTTTCCGACAAATTGATCGTCAAAAATATTGTCAAATTCGCTGCGCCAAGTTTGAAAGTTGCGCTCATGGTGAAGTACAACCCCATGACGCAAGACTACGTGCAACATGCTCAAGAATTGGTGGCATGAGCACAGGAACTCGAGGATGACGAGAGTAAGCAGAAAAAGCCTCATAGAATGACAGCAAACGACGTGGATGAAAGAAAAAATGCTAGTGTTTGCTACTGCTGTGGTGCAGAGGGTCATAATAACAGAAATTGCCCACAACTGACCAGAAATAGAATCTCCGAAATGCATGCAAGAAGGGTCATCAAGGGGACTCAACCTCTGAGCGTCGTTTCGTGCTTGCCACAGTGGATGAACCTCAGGAAGTAACAAAGGAGGGGGGAAGGATGAATGACGAGTTGTGATCCTTGACAGAGGTGCAAGCCGGCACCTAATTGGAGACCCAAGCCTGCTTGAAGATCCAAGGAGATGCAATAGAAGTGATGGCTTAGGCTTGCCAGACGATGGGATGTTGGTCGTTACACTGGTCGGTAAAGTAACGCTCAAAAGCAATGAGCAGCCAAGTACGACAATTATCCTAACTGAAGTACACTACGCCCCAAATTAGCAGAAATTTTGTCATCGCTGGGGTGCCTAAAACAGAAGGGATGTTTACATCGCTGATAATAGCGAAGAGATGAAGATTAAAATTGGCATTTTCGTGTCGAGAGCTATGGGTCCATTTTTGTGGCAAAACTGAACGCTGTAAAATCGGATTTTTCGTTCCCAGTTTCATGACATGGTGATGAGTGTGCAAGTGGAAAAAACTGGAAATGACGCGCAGTACGAAGGCTTGTACAACTTCCACGCGCGTCTAGGACATCTCGCATACGACACCATTGAGCGCATGACAAAGGACCCCAGGTCAGGTATTATACTGACCGATCACAAACGGCCAATTGTTTGACTTGCGCAGAGAGGAAAAGTTCGCGGACGAGACAGTCCCAGCGTGCTTTTGACCAAAACTCACCGATTGATCGCATAGGTGGTGTGGTGAAGCGTTACAACAAAAAAGTCAAGAATAAGGTGGACAACACATATCCGTTGATTGGTGGCGATGGGAACACCCATCAAGATGGAACCGTTTGATGGGTGGGACAGGCTGATTCCGTACACGATGACATATGGTTGACAACGGGCTGTCGTAAATGTGAGGGAATAAGAAGATACCGTTACCACGCCTGGTCCCAGATATTAACGGGCTAGCGAATATTACGGCCCGATCGGGATACTGGATGCTGGGTGGAGATTACGTGGATGTGCGAGACTAGATCAGCTGAGACAAACCTGATGTACAGCATCAATGACGGTGTGATATATCAGGAACAGCAGAACCCGGTCATTGGAGTGGTTCATGGATGGTCCAGATGTTGAAGTTGAATGGGATATGGAAATCTAGGTCTGATCAGCCGAATCACTTAACTCCGCCCTAGAATATGAAGATCGGGTACAGGACAAAGCTTGATATGCGAAGTGGTGAGTCGTATGAGCCTTACCAAACTGGGATAAGCGATGAAGGTTGATGGATCCATCCTGAATCAGCGTAAAGAGGTCTGATCAGGTCCAATTTCAGGAGAAGCGCTGAGTCGGCGCGACCCTTGCGGTCCAACGTGCAGTGAAGGTCAAAGATATGGTTGCGTGAACGGGCAATGTCGATGTTGTAATGATCCTGAGGTATTTCGAAGCGATCCGGGACTGATCGCCTTGATCACTGTGCTGATCACTGTGATGATCATGATCCAAGCCTGATCAGCCCCGAATCAGTGTCCCGGTATGGAGAGAGACGGAGTTTTCAGTTAAGATGGGGTTGGTATGGGGTTAGTATGGGGCGAACAGTGCCTGGGAGATGGATCCCGAACAAGTTCTAGGCTGACTTTCAAGGAATCAGGATGGTTGGAGACTGCCATAGAGTTTGACCGTGATCTGTCCAGAAGTGGTACGGATCAGGTTGAAGGTGCGACAAAGATGTATAAAGTGGTACTGGCGCAACCGTGTGACGAAATGAACAGGATCGAAGTATGACGTAGGTCACATAAGTTGGTGTATGGTTCATTAGGTATTAAATATTGCATATATAATAACAGGATTGAATTTACCCCCTAAGCAAAGAGTCGCTCCGGCACGTGTCGCGGTCATTGGGAGCACAGGGTTAAATAGGCCCTTGCAGCTCTACTTAATTTCCGGTTAAGACGCGCATAGACGCATTTTGGCTTACCGGAAAGCCCCCGACGGTTTTTGTTTAGGTTTTCAACCCTCACCCCCTCACACGCACGTGTTTTTGAACACGTTATATCAATTGGAAAGGTTTCGTGGAGATAACGTTTGTGGTTTACTGTGGAAGATCGTGGTTTTATCGTGGTTTTCGTGGTTTTTCGTTATCTCTCGTTTTTATTGGCTGGCCTGATCGGACGAAGTTTCCGGATCAGTGCCTTTAGATACTTTAACTAAGTATCGACACTGACTCGTTCTCCGGTGAAGATTCCCACCCGAGAACACCCCCGTTCATCTCCTCCGACCTGATTCGAATCACTCTTTTCATCTAAGAGTCCACCTGAGTGAGTGTAACCACCGCAGATCAATGGGTACACAAGGTGAGATGAAGTTAAATATGGATTCTACCGTACATGACGACCGGTCGGATGACCGAGAAGATCGGATCAGTCATCATAGTGATGTTTCATCTGATTTTGATGCCGATCAGAATCAACGGAGTACCCCCTCCGATAGTTGGTCGTCCGGGCTAGTGGGTATCCGAATTTCACCCAAGACTTCCGCTCTGGATTTCGAAATCGGCTCCACCACAATGGTGCGCGTGCCCGGATCACTTGGTGACTCAGGATATCACCGTCATTCCTTTGATGATGAAATAGATGTGAAAATCAAAGTGGAGGAAACGTTTTCGGGTGTATTGGAGGAAGGCGTGTCGCCTCCGATGCTGTCCAAGCCTAAAGGAAGCAATGTTCGACCTGGTCCGGTGGAGTTCCAGATCGAAATTAAAGATGAAACAACTCCCCACAAGACTCTGTTTGCAGCCTATCTGGGTTATAGTAAAATCAACTATAATCCGGGAATAGAGCGAGGTGCTGACCTCGATCCTATGCAAAAGAAGAAAATGGAAAAGAGAAAAAAACATGGGGGCGGATCAATATGATCCACCTAAAAATATGCGAAACCAAAACCGAAGGTCTTCGAAGAAGATCAAGAAAAGACCGAACCAGCTGAAAAGACCACGGCTCAGGATGTAGAGCGTTTGTTTTACCCTCTGGAGTTTCACAAGTTCCTAGCTACCAATCGGGTGATGAAGATCATATATCCAAGATTGTCGGGAAGCTTGAAGGTCGAGCGACTAGGCCGGTTATCACAGGTAGCAAACTTGACCTGACCAGAAATCTCCTGGTCCAGATCAACGAAGTTGGTTTCACTACTGGCGCGTTCGACGCGAATATGTTTTTCGATCTAGACCAAGGGACGATAAGAGAAGCTATGACAACGCTGTACGATCACCTTGCCTCGCTACTCGGGTCGAACCCCGTGGTCCAGTCGCCGCTGGTGATCCTTCACACCGATCGCAGTTGGTTGAACATCCTATGGATATTGAGTCAATATATCAACCGTCATCACAGTCTGGAGCGGACTCCACTGACTCCTCGGTTGAAGTAACGTGTATGACGTTGGGCTCCAAAGGGATCAAACCGATTGACCCCAAGATCGAGTCGCAGAACAGGAAAAGGAAGCCCGAACCTGGTCGAGTCGGATCAGACGGCAGTTTTGAAGATGCTCAGGAAATCGCACAAAACAACCCGACTCCCAACAATAACCCTACCGGCATACCGGAAGTTCCAAAACAAATGAGAACCATGTTTACGACTATGATGAACCGTTTCGTGGAAGAACAATAGGGGTTACCTCAGTATACACCTGGACAAGGGCAACCATGGTAATCGATATCGAACATGAACTAATCGACGGCTAAACCAGTTAAGAAACCTGTAGATGTGGATATGGAATCAGTTCGATCAGCCGGAATTGTCCGATGGATATGCCAAACCAGTCATCAAGACCGACTACATAAATCACCCCCACGTAGATACGTGGATATGGAATCAGATGGGGACATCAGTCAACACTTTGATCCAGACGATTTGGATATGGAGATGCCTCGCGACACAAATATGGCCTCAGCGCAAGCATTTGATAGTGACTCTGGAACAACTAATCGAGCCCGGATGTCGGCAATCTCTGAATTAGAAGATTTTACCGGCAAGAATGTGGATGATGATCAGGCGAGAGCCTGGTTGAGTCGGACTAAATCAGCCTTCTTGAGAAATAAAACACCGGAAGGTGAATTATGTCTGTTTTTTCGCTGATCTGATGAATGGCCCGGCCAAGAACTGGCTAAAACAGTTGAGCCAAGAAGTACGTTTTAAGTGGTCTCAATTACGTGATGAATTTGAGGAGCAATATTGCAACTCAGTGGTGTCTGTCGCGAGACAGTATTATCATATGAAGAAAAGATCCGATGAAATACCTATTGAATACTTACACCGGTTGAATGTTGCTGGTCTGCGAGCTAAAATGCCAATCAAGGATCCACGACACACGAACATGGCTCGCGAACATGTCGAACACTTTATTGGCACTTCGGACAATCGTGACTTGGCTGATCAGCTAACCCAGCTTGGTATAAGCAATGCGGAAGAATTGGAACTAACACTGAGAACGCTACAACAAGCCAAAAGTCGAGAACCCAAGGTTGAGATAGGATCGAACCGGTATCGGTCGAAACCACACCCAAAACACCAGCGGCTCAGCCGACTAAGGCGATCCGGATAATTGCGAAGATATCGGACAGTTCCAGTTCGGAAGAAGAAAGTGGTCAATCAAGTTTAGGCTCGGACGAGGAGCAGTATTGTCATATCTTTACGACGGAACCAGTATTCCGTCCGAGATCATCGATTAATGGCATGCAAGGACGAAAAACTGGTGGGGCCCAACCTGAACAGGACCGACCTCGCAAGAAATGCGTGCATTGTGGATCGACAAACATGGAGATCGTGATTGCTAGAAGAGAATCACGTGTGGAAAATGTGATCGTAAAGGTCACCCTTCGGATCATTGTTTTTTCGTATGTGAAACCTGTGGGAAGATTTACGACGCCGGTGCCTGCCCTATTGAAGAATTGTTCAATCTGATGCGCAAGTGGTATGTGCCGACTAAATATGCTGGCATGCTCCCGCCAGATGTCGAAAATGTTAAACTAGATCGCTCGCCAGGTTGGAATCTGGTTCGAGCCGAGCGATCTACGTTCTGCATCTATGCATATGTCGGTAGCGGAGATAAGTTTGAGGAAAAGGAGATAACCGACAATACATGTTCTAATTCAAATTGCATCGATCGATGTCCGATTCACAGTCTCAGAGTGGATGAATATTCCCGTTCGGACGTGATCATGGAGTTGGATCTACTGCCCGGCGAGTCCCGAGGATACTGGAAGTATCACTCTCCCGACAAGTGGTTTAAACAAGCAAAAGCTAATGGGAAGATTAACAACGAAAATGCCACTATTCTATTTGACTCTGGAGAAGAAGTCTCGATCATCGACTCCGCCTTGGCTCGTAAGATGGGAAGTAGTATAGACAGTACCTAGAGGCAAGAATGCGTTGGGATCGGCGAAAGTGCGTACATGACGGAAGG
>MIQA02005472.1:0-14938 GCA_001887855.2 Sclerospora graminicola | reverse complement strand
ACAAATTTTCTATGAACATGCATACATACAAATGTTAAGTTAGATTTTAGGTTTTAAATCTTTTAACATTTTTGATACACTTCTCCTTTTTTCTCTTTTTAAGAACAACTACTTATCCGAGCCGATCTAGCCTCCAGACAAACCGTCGGACCCAACTCATAGATTACCCGGGGCTGCCCAAGACACTAACCGGTCTACGTAGTCACAGGAAATACAGGATACATCTTCCTACAGGCTATACGTACGTATATGAAGCGCCCGGAAAGAAAGATTGCTGCGATGGAAGAAGAAAGGCTGCAAGACGAGGCTTCCATCCTATCACCCAAGTCAATCAAAGGTTCTGACAATGGAAGTTTTTTATAGAGACAGTGAATAAAATGGTCAGTTTGGAGGTAAAATGGCGATCCACGACTTAGGTGGAGATAACGGAATCGAATGTCGTGGCGGATGGCACGCGCCACATGGAAGCGGGCAAAGCGATCAAGCACAAGGAGCTGTAGGCATGTTTGATCGACCTGCCGGAAATCAATTCCGCACGGGTGGATCTACAAAGAATCCAAGATTAACTATACAAAACTTTACGGGTGTGGAAATTTACCCCGGTTTTGAAGCCGGTTATAGGCAATGGGCCCACCTGTTCATAGAGGCAGTTGGAGTCGTACAATTGGCGTCTGGTTTCACGTGAACGGTGCGCCTCAAGTTGGACAAATTGAGCGAACATTTAGAAAGTGTTACAGCTAGTTATGTTCAAGCCAATATAACTACATGTTGCAAATTTTCACAAGAATTATACTTTGTCTTGGATCAAATGTTTCATGCTTTCAAGGTTCATCACCCGGTTGCAACTTCATTCGCCGCAGAGAACGATCGACGCAGGACGTGGATCTAGCATTTTCTTTACCTAGTGGCTTTGGCTGGTGTGGCTCTCACGAAAAATTGATCGCCGAGAACATCATGAAATATGATGCCTAGCCTAAAAATGGGCTTAATGATCACATATAACCCACAGCGCGAGGATCATATGCAACACGCGCAAGAAATTATCGCGTGGACGCAAGAATGGAAGCCGACTCGCGAAAGGTAAAGAAAAGACGGCATGAATCCTGGTGAATTCGTATGACGAACAGACAAGGAAGAGAACCTGTTACAACTGTCGCAAAGAAGGCCGCATACAAAGGCACTTCAGGAAAGGCGCGAAAAAGAGGAACAACAGGACGTCAAGGCGACGAGAGCAACGACAACATTTGTATTGTCGACAGTCGAGAAGAATGAGAAGTTTGCAAGCGAACGGAGAGTAAATTTGCTCTTAGATGAAAATATGTGGATCACCGACAGCGGTGCCAGTCTTCATGGTGTCAAATGAAGCATTATTGGAAGGAGCTAAGAAATGTAGCCAAGATGACAACTTAATGTTGCCTGATGGAGGCAGCCTGAGTGTGACAAAGGTTGGGTGTGTGACGTTGTCTATCACGGCTAGCAAATGCACAAAATTTGTGCTCACAGACGTGTATTACGCACCAAAGCTATCCCAAAATTTGATACCACCGGGCTGTTTGCGCAAGAAAAGATGCATTTTGAGGGCCTACGGACACATAATGGAAATGGTCTACAAAAATGAGGTTTTACTTTAAGTTAAAGTGGTCGGTGCAGCCTCTCTGAGTACAACGAATCACGTCAATATCACAGTTAATTTCGACTACATGTTCATGAATGTTTTGACGAACGATTGTGAAGTGCAGGTTCAAGAAGGACCACTGCAAGATTTTCACATCATTGTTTCAATTACGTGCGAGTATTTGCCGCTCACACAAATGATAAGATAGCAAAGATATTTTTAAAAATTTTCTCGCACGGTTTGAAAATGAATTTAATTGTCAAATTCGTGTCCTTCGAACAGACGGAGATGGAGAGTATCGAAATGTAGATCTCTTCTGTAAGCGAACGGGTGTTAGAAGACAAATTAAGGAGACAGGAAGCCCTGCATCGAACGGAAAAGCAGAGAAAATAAATCGAGTCTTTATTAATATGGTGCGATGCATGATTTTTGGTTCTGGTGTGCCACTAGCATACTGGTGGAAGCGGCAGAATACGCATCGTATATTCTGAACCGCAGCCCTTCGAGGGCAAATCCAAAAAGGGTGTGACCATTTGAAGTGTAATTAAAAATATACGACTGTTCGGATATTGTTATATTTGGTTCACGTGGCGAGACGCCAGAAAAAACGCTGGCACAACACGCAGAAAGAGCTTTGATTTTGGAAAAAAAACAAAAGGTATAAAGTGTTTCTTCTAAAGAACCGAGTGGTTACCACTACAAGGCACGTCAGAAAAATTAAGACCTTAAGCAATGAGGCAAGCAAGAAGATATCTGAGCTACTAGCAAATGAACAAGACGGCCAGCTCGAATTCAGAGACCAAGCAAAAATAACCAAGAAGATTCACAACAGGAGGCAAAAAGAGACTCCAGACAGCAGGACACAGAATTGATCGTAAGAAATTCCGAAAGAAGACCACGAAAATCAGGACGCAAAGTAAAGATAACGCAAAAGGCGAACGAGTTAGAAATAACAAGCGGAAGAAACAGCAAGAAGAAGATGATATCGTAGAAAAAACGAGAAAATGTCACGAATAAAAATGAAAACGAAAATTTGACGGTTACCTTCGCTGTTACGGACACAAGTGGACCGAAAACTTGGCTTTCATTACCAGACCCAAAGAATTTTAAGGAAGCTCACGGAAGCAGGAACTGGATTAGTGGACTACAGCAGGCAGACCGAGATCAAGGCACTTGAGGAGCTCCGAGTGTGGAAAATAGTACGAAAAACAGAGGAAGAAAGACCATTTCCTACCAAGTGGGTGTACAAGACGAAACTAAAAGCTGATGGCCCAGTCGAGCGCTATTGGTTGCACGTGGAGATAAACAAATTTACGGTGAAAATTATTTCGTTACTTTCTCTACGGTTATGGAATTGAGTAACATGAAGGTTATATTAGTCATGGCTATAGTATGGGGGGTACCTGCGAGGCATGGGGACGTACCCAGTGCATACCCAAAGGCCGACATGGAGGGACAATATGACATAAACCTTGCATACCCCAAGGAATGCATATTGACAAAGAAAAATTGTAAGAAATTGGCGCCGTGTCCGAGAAAGAAGTTGTGCTAAAATTGGTTAAAAATATGTATAGATCAAAACAAGCGGGTAGACTCCGGTACGAGTTACTTCGCAAGACATTAGTGGACATGGATTTTACGTAGTGTTTGACGGACACATGTATTTTTGCTGAAGCAGGTGAATATGGTACTATCATTCTGGGTGTTTAAGTAGAGGATCTATAGTTACTGGGCAGATATGTGCCTAGTGGATAATTTCTTCAAGGACATGATGATTTTGGAATTAAAACATCTCTGAAATGTGGAGAAATTTCTCGGTATGAGGATCGAAGGAGGACCAGAAGAAGGCTAAACGTTTGATCAAGAACTGACAATTAAGGAGATGCTTTGAGACGCATGATTTAAGAGACGCGAGCGTGGTTAAATCACCACGCAGATTAAAGATGGTTTAAACGAAGTGTTACAAGTCTAATGGAAGAACACCAACAAGAATTTCCAATCCTTAGTTGGAAGTTTGTTATGGATATCGCGATGTTCACGACCCGACATTATTTTTGCAGTGCACCGAGCGACCCGCCACACGCATCCTCCATCTTTGGCTGACAATAAGCTGGCGAAGCGTGTGACCAGGTACCTCAAAGGAACAAGACAGTTAAAGTTGATGTTGAAATCGAATGATGGAAGCGAATCACCACCAAGGATTGCAGCTACAGCGATGCGGATTTCGCTATCGACAGCGATGACAGAAAGTCTGTCAGTAAAAAATGTTACCTTCGTAAATGGAATTATTGCGAGTTGGTATTGTAAGAAATAGGGCACTGTGGTAGTGTCGACTGCCGAAGCGGAATTCGTTGCTGCTGTAGTCGGAGGGAGAGAAGCCCTGGGGCTAAAAGAACTTTTCGAGGAAATTGGTGCGAAATCGAGGCACCAATTGTCCAAAAAAATGACAATCAAGCGACGATTAAACACAAACATAACGAAGCAAGTGCAGCGACTGCCAAGCATATTGATGTAAAGCTAAATTTTCTAAAAGATTTCGCAGAGAGAGAAATTGTCAAGCCGGAACATGTGGCGAGTGGAGAAATAGTTGCAGACCTACTCACGAAAACTTTGCATGTGCCAAGGGTTGTGGAACTCCGAATGAAAATTGGTTTGAAATAAAGGACTTATTATCGTTATGGATAAAATGTTCTACAAAAGGACGCATGGATGCTAAGTGGGAGTGAATGCATATTGCATATACCCTGTAATGTAAGCACAGTAAGATAGTCAATCATTGAGTGCTCGGAAATGCAGAGCTCCCCCGCCAGGGAGATCAGGTGAGATTGAATGCAGCGAGTAAGAAGGTTTGTGCACGCAGCACCCACAACTTGAGTTAAAGTCGAAAGGCTGTTGAGCTTTTCGACTAACCCCAGCATGCGTTGCTGCTGAACGCATGCTGAATTCCTCTGGAGCTTGATCTATAGCATCCCTCAGAGTCTGGTCGGAATTCGATAACGACTCTGCTTGATGGGACCGTCGTTCAGTCCCTTCATAAAGCCAGTGACCTGCATGGCAGGGGGCACCGGCTCTTATACAATATTTGACAACAAATATTGTTTAAGGTTGACAACAAATATTGTTTTTTCTGAGCGTAAGCTTGTAAACTAAGCCTACCCTGCTTGAGTTCCATGAACTCTTCACGGCAACTAAGCTCCATTTCTGGAGCTTCAAAGTTGGGCTTCAGCTCAGCTTTCAAATCCTGATACGTCAGGAACGAAGATTCATCAGTGGATCTGCAGCTCATGTCCCATGCCCTGGCGCGACCGCCCAGGCAAGTGGTGGCGAAATAAGCTTGTGAACGTGTGTCCACAATCTTTTGCGCAGAGATGACATCTTCCACCTCTGCAAACCATCTACGAAGGGGTTCACCCCCTTCGCCGGTAAAGGGCGGAATCCGCGCCTTTACTACATCAACGCCGCACTCGCTGTGGGCGTTGTTGGTGGCGACCGTAAAATTACGGAACGCACCTGAGGATCCATGTACATCCTCTTGAAACGGCTAACCGTTTCGAAAGCTTCCTCCGGGGTTTTACCTCGGAGGATGAAGATGATCTCGGTCCCTAAGGTCCGCATCATCTCCACCACGGTGTCCACACTTCTTTGTGAAAATTGAGGGAAAGTTTCCCTCACTAAGTCTTGCGCGAGCTGTCGCTCGCGCTCACGATCTGCTGACCGTCGGTCATGACGGGCGGGCGGCTCTTAAACCTTCGCTCCGCTAGTTAATAGCGGAACGTACGGACAGTGGTCGTTAAGACGGACCACTAAGTGCTACCAGGTGTAACAGGCTAGCTGTTACAGGCACACACTTTTTAATTGCAAGTGAGGAAGCGTGCAATTGTCAGAACCAATTGTAATTTGATTCTCTATACTTTAAGTAGGTTAAACTTTAGATTGGACTATCCAATTGATTTAATAGTCCCTTAACTATATATATTAATATATACCTAAGAAACGTGTCTAGAAGAAGGTAAGTTTAAGAGTGAATATATTTATGAGTGGTTAAGAGCTAACTAGTATAATTAGATCTAGACTAATCATAGTAAAATGTAATGCAAAACTGATCTAATAATACTCTTATTATTAGATCTCTTGTTAGATTCGATAATTACATCAGAATCTGTTTCTCAGGGTGGATTATAATGACTTATAATCCAATATTTGCATTTCAGACAGCGAGTCTGAAATTGAACTGTGATATTTCAACTTAAATATCACTTATGTAATGGCACTCCATTGCAGATCCTCACACAAAACAAATTTAGGAAAGGGCCCTTTAGGAAAGGGAACCCCTAGTTGAGCATTACATTAGTTGAGCAACTATTTGAATCTTTGAAATTGAATTTACCCTACGTGTCGGTGGTCATTGGGAGCAGATGGTTGGCAAAGTCCCCTCCAGCGCAACTAATCGTGATCGAGGCGCATACTTTTGCACCTTTGCTCGCCGGAAGTCCCCGGACGGGATTGTTTTAGGTCATTTAATCCTCGACCCTCACGCCCAAGTGTTTAGAACACGTTATTTGAATCGGAAAGGTTTTGTGGAGATAATTACTTGCAAGAACGTTAGTATATTGAGGAATTTACGTTTCCCTTGTGGTTGTTAGTTATCTCTTATTATTGGCTGGTATGATCGGTTCAAGTTTCCCGACCGCGCCCTTAACGGTATTTTTGATGACGTAACAACCCTAACCCGTCCTCTGGTGATGATTTTTAGAAAACCCGTCTCAAACAGGCACCATCCCCTGACCTGATCGGGAAAGCTGTTTTTTCATCTAGAGCCCACCTCGTGAATCTAACCACCGTAAATCAATGGGTATACATGGTGAGGTAAAAAGGAAAGGTTGATCCAGTCGTTTGTGATGACTGGTCGGAAGATCGGGACGATCAGACCGGTCGTTGTTGCGACGGACCTAACCTTAGAAACTGTGTGTGGGCTCCATATAGAGGTTGCTGGTCGGCCAGCTGAATCTGCACTTCATCAGGCAGAGCCAGCGTACCGTGGGATAGGTCCAGCCGTACAACCGCGGGCACCATAAAGTCCATCACGTCCTGCCCGGCTAACCTTCCTACCCAGACTGTAAATTAATATACCAGTGACCCAACCAGTGTAATCTTCACTTTATCTCTTCCGTGGATCATGTACACCCCAATTCCAATATACTCTTGCCTTACGAACAAAGATGGTGTCGACGATAGAGACTTCTTCTCCAGAGTCAAATAGCATAGTGACCTTCTGGTTATTTATTCTGGCTTGCTTGAACCACTTGTCTGGTGAGAGGTAATTCCAATAGCCTCGTGATTTACCGGGAGGAGGCCAATCGAGAAGCAAAGCAAAGCGTCACCGACAACACATGTAAGCTTGGCGATTACGTCAGCCGAACCGCGGACAGTAATGCTGACCCTTGCCAGGTGGACAGTATACGAGTGGATGAATATTCTCGGTCTGAGGTAATTATAGAGCTGAACTTATTGCATCGATATATTCATAGATACAAACACAAGACGGCTCGGCTCGAACCAGATTCCAACCTGGTGAACAATCTAGTTTAACATCTTTTCCACCCCCGGTGGCAACATTCCTACATGCTTGGCCGGATCGATATCACTGAGTGATGGTCTTCCATAAGGGCTGTCAGGTCTGCGGCCTGAACGGCGATCGGGCGGGTCAACCTGAAGCAAGCTCTCTTTGATCGCACTTATTCCATATTTTCATCCACCATAACACCAGTACGATGCTGGTTCGACTAAGGCGTCCGTTCTTCATAGGATGAGGGCTGGTTTGTGCTGCCCTATGTTGGGACTACCAGTATTAGACCAACGATGCTAAGTACCGCTCCATCATGGTATGTGGTCTGGTACTTGGGGTGTCTTCGGCCCTCGAATCTGCAGAGTCCACCTCCATCTCCATCTGGTCAATGCCCGACCGTCCTTTATTGGGTAATTCGGCTTATACCATTCCAAATGGTGGCCGGCCCCTTCAGGTCAGTGTTCCTGGACTCTTCATGCATCCAAACTCGGTCACGATTGCCACATGGTCTGCTCCTATTAGGACCAGGCGTCATAAGGTAATGTCGACGGATGATTCCGACGAATCTAGGCAAACACGTAGAGAGAGGAATTAGGATGACCTTGCATGGGGCAGCAGGTAAAAGTGGGGTGATTGTAGTGGTATCCATCATCTTCTGGGGTTCCGCACGACCCCAGGCAATACTGGTCACCTCCTTCAGCTTGTTAGCCTCCAGGTCACCGGTATTAATGCCGGCATGTGTGAGTTGGCCGAACAGCCCTCAAGTGACTACCGGAGTTGGTCGGTGAAGAGACGGGATCGTTCAGTTCACCTATAACTTTAGCTCTTGTAATTGTCAGGACTTCGTCTGTCCGCGAGAACTGACCCATCTCCCGTAGGTAATACGTCTGTTCCAGATCGGCTTCCGTGATCATATGTGGTTGTGCATCCATCTTTCCTCTTCGTCATTGATATATAATCAATCATGGGCTGCCCTGACATGGGCTACCCTATGAGAAGGGTGACTCGGGACGGGTGAGGTAGCTTTCAACTCCAGTCATAGCACACAGTCAGTTCTTGTTGATTCTTAATTTTTTCTTACCATCCATAACGCACACTTGTTTTTCCGGATCCTGATCGAGACCAAGATCCTTCCTCAGACTATAGTGGGCTGCACTATACTCCGAGCTGGCTCCGGTTGAAGAGTAATTTCTTCTTTAGTGTCGACCTGTCCTCCCCCAATCCGAGTCGACCATCACATTCAGCAGCATTGGGGGCGATATATCCTTCCTACAATGCACCCCACACAACATCCTCAACTAATTTAACCGGTCCTGGTTTTTCGCCCACTAGGAACTCGCGGTGAAAACTAGGGACACCAAGAGACCCGGCCTTGCGCACCATTATGGTGTGGTCGATCTCGGAATTTCTTTCTGCGGGGGGGGGGACCCAGATGACTGACTGACGTAGGGGGTACCCCGCTCATCCATATCGGGATCTGGGTCAGCATTGGCCGGTCACTACCATCACCATGGTTATGACGACTAGGATGATCATCTCTTGAAATCTCACCTTGTGTACCCGTCAGCACTGGCGGTTACGCTCTCTAGTGGACTCTTGAACGAAAGGTTAAGGTACCCGGTTAGGACAGCGAAGCGAGGGTTGGGACTAGCTTTGCTCTTGGGCGAAATCTTCACCGGGGAGTTAGGCAGCCGTAATACTTGATTTCAGTATACCTCAACTACTGGACCGAGATTACTCAATCGGCCAGCACAACCAAAGACAATAAGGGGGTTACTCCAATCTTATGTGAGCGAACGTGTACTCTTTCACAGTCAGCCTAAACTTTACCTTCCATTAACCGTGTTCCAAACACGCGCTGAATATATGAGCACCAATGACTCCCGGTCAGAGGACTACCGGTGGGTCTCTTATGACCTACCCCGAGCAAACCAATAACAACTAGATGGAACTCTCTCCTGCGAACCCATAGCGACTTGTGTCTTAGAAGGAGAAACGTATACTAATATGAACCTTTGTTGTACGCTACACAAAATATGGTGACCCACCTATATCTTCCTCCTGGTCGCCCTTGTATCCTACACCAAATATTGGATCGCGACCGGTACCCCTGAATTACAATATTGCGTCTCAAACTCGTCACATAACCGATACCACTCCGATCTGACTTCCCTTTTCGGGAAATTAGAGGCGGATTGACTAAGGCGATCACCTCTGGCACCCAACTCGACCTGATCAGGAATTTGTTTAGCCTGATCAAGGAGGTCGGTATTACCGCCGGTGCCTGTGATTTGAATAAGCTTTTCGATCTCGATAAAGAAACGATTAGGGAGGCCATGATGGCCACTTAATACCGTTGGCGGGGGCAAGACGCCCAGTCCCATTGACGCCTGTGAACAATTTACACCGATCGCAGCTGATCGAACACCCCATGACCAACGTCGCACATGCCGTTGTTTCGGTTTACGAATCTGCCCCGTTTTTGGGAGATTCCACTGACTCGTCTTCTAGGCCCAAAAGAGACCGGACTGATCGTCCCCAAAATCGAAATGCAGAGTCGTAAAAGAAAAGGGAGGCCGGTGGATACGGGTCCGAAGATAGTTATGTTGCTGCTCGAGATCAGGTGGAGGGTGATCGAGGGCTCAAGGATGATTTTACAACCATGCTAAGGTCCCCGAACAGATGCAGATCATGTTTATGTCCATGGTGGAGTGTTTTCTACAAGAACAACGTAGATCACAGAACAGAACATTCACCGGATTATGACCGGTCAACCCTCAATCCAACTTACACACCAGCGGACATCGATATGGAATCCATTAAGCAGGTGTTGGAAGAGCCCGACCAAATTGCCGAGCTGGTCAGAAGTCTCGATCTGACAATACACACCCAATCAGCGCTATCGATATGGAATCGGTCGGAGGAGCAAGCCAACATGACCCAGATGATCTTGATCTGGGAATGCCTCGTAGAGCCAACTTGGCCTCGCCCAAGCTTACGATTATTCCCGGGAACGATCACCAAGTTTAAATGTCAGCGATCTCTGAACTTAGAGATTTGATAGACAAGAATATGGATGACAATCAAACCAGATCCTAGTTTAGTCGTACGAAATCTGCTTTCCTACGGGACAAAACGCTGGAAGGAGAACGATGTTTGGTGTTTGCCGACCTGATGAAATGTACGGGCAACAACAATTGAGTGATGTTGGGAAGAATACTTATTCTTCAGGGATTTATCTAACTCTCGTATCAGTGATCACCCCAATGTCCTCGGTACTCTTTTCCTCATCATCGCCCAACATTTTTAGCTTGGCTTTGGCATCTTTTAAGGTGGGTCACATTGACCCCGCCCCTTTTATTATGTTTTCCCATTCTTTCACTTTATGTATAGGGTCGGGTTCTGAATTCGGACCATTTCCTGGTCTATAGTTAATTTTACCATAATCCGTACCGGCCCCGGTTGGTCATCTTTAATACCGATCTGGTACTCCACCAGACCAGATCGATCGTCGCTTCCTTTAAAATGGGCAGCGGAATGGAGGGGATATGTTTTTCACTCGAAATAGTGTATTTGGTCGTTAAATTATTTACGTCATTAAAGGAATCACCCATATACAGAGTAACCAAATGATCCGGGCACGAGCGCCATTGTGGTGGGGCCGTTTTCCAAATACAGAACGGAAGTTCTTGGGGGAATTCGGATCTCATTGGCCTGGACGCCCAATTATCGGAGACTGTATACCGTGAATCCTAGTCGATTTCTTACGATGGCGGTTCGGAAATAGCCGAAGCTGACATGGACCAGTATGTGATATCGACGTCGGAGATGCGAAGCCAGTGGGCCAGCGGTGTCGACGAGTTGCTCCTCAGTACCGAACAAAGTGTCCGATCTTATCAAGGGTCTGTTACCTACCAAGATCATCCAGCCATCCACCTCGCCATGGGCCCTGCCCCTAACATAACAGTGAACGAATCCGAATACCGAGGACTATTGTTATGTCTCGAGTTGCTGGCCAACCAGAAACAGGGGCGGATTATCATTCGTGGAGACTCTAATTTGGTGATCACGCAATTTACTGGATAAATTGATTGTAAAGCCCCCAGATTAAAAATGTTGAAGGATTGAGCCATTAAGACGCTGAGAAGGTGGCCGGATCACGAGATGCTACATGTTAAGAGAGAGTGGAATCGAAGTGCAGAAAATCTGACCACTTTGTCCATGCGGGGCCAGGTCGGAGTTACGGTTCTGACCCAAATATGTAAGCAGAGTTGACCGAGACCAATCGCTTACCCGAAATGATCCGGGGAGCAGATACTGCAGTCTTAGGTAATGTTGTTACTCGGTCTCAGAAACGTCGTTCGACCTCAAGGCCGCTACCCACAGAGTGATGAATGAATAGTGTTACGGGCTGAATGAATCCTTAGGGCACAAAATGAAGATGAATGGATTGTCAATCTCAAGGCGGACCTGAATGGAGAAATGCAAAAGCAGAGCTCGGAGCATATCTTAAGATCGCCCCTGATCATTAGGTTGATGAGGGTGGGCTGCTGTACTTTTACCGCGATGTTGACCAGAGGGATGCTGAGCGGGATAGGTCAGCAAAACAGGTCATCCTCACCATGCCCCAATCTGATATCCTTCATCATTATTATGCCCGCTTGGAAGGTGGGCGGACCTATCACAAAGTCAAAGCCCATTTTCACTGGAGGTTTTTTTATCTCAGTGTGCAGAAATACGTTGGTAGCTGCCTCGACTGTGAAACGGGGAAGGATCGTCCAACCATTAAGGGGCGGTCGCATATCACCTTGAGCATTTGCTAGCTTTGCTTCAAGTTCAAGCAATACAGATTTTTGAGCATAGCCTTTGCCATAAAGTTTTTTTGTTGCATTAAGAACCAGAAAATGAATCTCTAAATACACTTCGCCACAAACAAGCACAAGCACTAACGCCCATACCTTGAACCTGGAATCTCAATCAAAAGGTTCAAAAATCATAAAAACGGATAAAAAACAAAAAACATCAATTCATTTGTCAGAAAGCCCTATCTATCTTGTCGCAAAAGCTCAAGGTGCTTTATCAAGAACCCCATGGGAATATACAAGCGACCTATCCGTTCCATGTCATTGCTATGGACCACATTCCATCCTTTCCCAAGTCACGAATGGGTAAATTGCTGATCTGGACCAACCTATTTACTGGGCTGGTCATAACCAAGGTCGATCCGGGAACCCGTCTTGCATGAAGCAAACATAGGTTCAATTTTGATGAAGCCGTGCTGCCCGAAGACCGCTAGGATCGGCCAATAGACCAAGACGAATATGAGGTTGAGAAGATTTTGGATGTCAGATCAAGTCGCAAGACCCGATACGGGCGAACTCAGGAGGTTCCTGGTGCAGTGGAAGGATCATGACGAGCAAAACTGAACTGGATTTGAACTGTGGGGTTGATGGGGGGAGTTCGACCGTCAGCGGGCAAGTCGAACCCGGTTCGGGGTCATGCAGACTCACGAAGAGGCTGAAGTCGCCCTAGAGCACTAGATCATCCGGGCACTATCCGACTAGTCATGCTGACTCAGTGATATTTTAGACCAATCCGACAGTAGACGGAGGCTGGAACGGTCAGGGGTATTGACCAATCAGATGGTAGACGAAAGCAGACCGGACTAGAAGCCGGCCAAAGGTGGATTATGGGTACCCGACGCAGGAATTAATGAATGATAAACTTGATAGTGATGACGAATTTGATGAACAATGTTACAAATTCGATGATAGCTGATGAATTAGTGGAACAAGTATATTAAAGTGAACTGAGACGAATTAGCCGCCGATCTGTCACTTACTGGTTACCGCGAAACTTACCGTCAGGCTACATTAAAACCCATGACGAGTGGGGTCATCTCGATACCGGTTGTGCCACGGGTCTTGCCTGTCAATTTCTTCAAGTGATACTCGGAGGGTGGGGGTCACCCAGTCCCAAATACCAGGTGCCAACCTCGGTGGGATGCCCTTTCCTCTCCACCTTGCGGTTGGCCATGTGCAGGATAATGGAGCAGAGGAATAAATCAAACCTGCCCGGATCCCCGCGGCAACCAGCCCACACAGGCGAGTCCAGCCCTCAGCTACCCGGTTGCAGCGCTGTTTACGCTGGTTTCGATAGTCAATCAGACCAGGGTTGGCACGCAGTTCACCGGCCAAGATGAACAGGAAGTGGGTTGATTTCTAGGGGACGGTCGAAGAAGGCATTGTAAGCCTCACGGAAACCGAAGAACCAACCGTTATAGAGTAACCCCATATCAGGCATGGCCACGTCCAGCACTTGCCAAGGCTTCGAAGCTAGGATCGCGTTCGGAGGCTGGCTCCCGACAAGGTCGGGCCGCCAGGATGAACTAGGCGGCACCATGGCAGATGGGGGGAAAGATCCAGAAAACAGGACGGGACAGGAATCGGGCAATGTGGGCAGCTGTGAAGGCATCGATCGACCGGAGAGACACTTGAGTCAGCACCATGTGGAGATATCTTGCCGGCCCCCTTAGAAGAACTGGAGCCGGATCTATACTTGCTTCTACTCCTACTATGGGATAAAGTGGCTGACCGCAAGAGCTGGGGCGGTTTAGGGTCCCGAGAAGCATCCCAGATCCTGAGCCGTCGGTAGCTGGAGAAGTTTCCTCGGCTAGGTCACAAGTTATCCCAGTGTCCATGGTCTCTAGATTGACGAGCGTAAGCGGGTCACCCGTTGAATTACCGAGACCTCGAGGGCATGCCAAGTCCAGGAGGTGCCGGATGGCGCGCCGGATGGGAGCTGACTCGTGCCCAGCCTCATCAAACCGGCCCTGGGAGGCCAACCGGTGCAGCTGCCCTGGGCCAGCTTACACGTGGACGAAGGAGCCTATGCATCGATTACATATTGGTCAATAAGCTCACGAATCTAGTGGTTTATCCGATGCTCCTGATCAATGACCTGCTTGAAGATCTGGACAAGGTCTTGTGGTATTGTTCACTAGAAATGACCAGTGGCTTTTTGGCAGTATCGATAACCGAACGGGTCCGTGAAATATCAGCTTTTGTTACGCCTTTCAGTCTATTTGAGTGGAATAGGATGCCGTTCGGGCTGAAGAACGCTCCTCAGATTTAGCTGAGGCTGATCGACAAGGACCTGTATGGTTATTTCCATCAGTACGGATCGAAAAACGACCGAGATACATTATGTATTTAGCGAGGGTGAGCCCGATCGGGATCAGAAGCCCTCATTCTTGGGGAGAAGATCCTACATAGACGATATTCTGATCACGTCCACATCATGGGACATATTGTGTGAAGAGGGGGGGGCTGCACTGCAAAAATTGCACAATATAAAACTGTAATACTGACCCGGGGGTTATAAGCTATCCAGTACTCTAAAGTACTCCGGAGTATATCTTATAGACGTCGATATCTTAAAGGCGACGCTCCTATATTTGAAGCAGTTTCGAGGCATATGAGATTTTCATGTGGTACACACTAGAAGGTTGTCAAAAATTGTTGTGTGCACAGTATCAAAATGGAGCGCCACCAAGGACGATCAAGCATGCTTTCTTTTTATTTTAGCAATAGCACCTGCATTTATGCTACTGGTTATTTTTACTGGTCTCCCTACGCCTTCAAAGCTAGATAGTTTCCAAGTAAAGTCAGATTTTAGATCTTAGAAAAATAAGGTTTCAAAGCTGGGAATTGAGGAGTAGCTTCATTGAGGACTAGCCATGCGAATCATTGTGGAGT
>MIQA02005468.1:0-36955 GCA_001887855.2 Sclerospora graminicola | reverse complement strand
TCGCCGGCGGGCGAGTCGGAACCGCTTCGGGGTCATGCAAACCCACGAAGAAGGTGGGACAGAGAACTAGTCCGCCCGGCTCCAGGGCAACAGGCACGGCCGGACCAGCTAACACCACTCAGCCGAGCAATCGGTGAATGGAGCTAGTCGGGTCCGATCGGCTTTTTTCGAAGTTATCTTCGAATCAGTATGGTGCCGGATGGATTGGTTTTCGGAGTTATCCTCGAATCAGTATGGTGCCGGATGGATTGGTCTTCGGAGTTATCTTCGAATCAGTATGGTGCCGGATGGATTGGTTTTCGGAAATATCTTCGAATCAGTATGGTACCGGATGGAGTGGTTTTCCGGAGTTGTCTTCAAATCAGTATGGTGCCGGATGGGAGAAGTCAGACGAAGAAGATGAGCAAGCGGTTACTTACGTAAAAAATGGAAAGAAAAGTGTATTATCGAGGTTAACAGCCAGTAACGAATGAAGAAGACGATGTATGCAAGGCTAGCCTCGTGGGTCACCCTTGGCGAAGCTCAGCAAAACTTGTTCCGGAGTCGGGGTACGCGGAGGCCAGGGTGACGATCGGGATCCTGCCGAAACTGGTTGCGCCACGGATCTTGTTGGTCGAGCGCATCGAGCGAAGCTTGGAGGGTGGCAACCTGACACTTACCCAATCCCGGATACCAAGTCCCGCCTTCGGCCGAGATCCCGCTCTTCTCCACCCGGCGGTTGGCCAGATGTAGCATGATAGGGTGGAGAAAAATATCCAAGTCGCAGTGGCCGCGCTGGATTCCATCGACCACGAAGTTGCAGATCTTAGTCCAGCTCTCAGTCGCGCGGTTGCGACGGTTCTTGCGGTCGGCCCGGTACTTGGCTAGCTCGGGAGATTCGCGCCCGGCGGCAACGGAAATGCAAAGGTGATGAGTTGACTCCCAGATGGATTGTCCATGCCGGGAGAGGTACTCCTTGCAGACTCTCCGCAACTCCGCGAACCAGCCGACATGGGGCAGGCCGATGTCCGGCATCTTTGTCGCCAGTATGTCCCAAGGTTCCCGGGACAAGATTGCGTTCAGTGGCCCGATCGCCACTAGCTTGGCATTCCAGTCCTCGGCCTTGGGCACAGCGAGGGCCGGCGGGAATATCCACAACGGCGGACGAGTCAACGACTTGGTGACAAGGGCACCAGTGAGGTCTTGGATACGCAGGCCTTCCAACTGCGCCTTTGACCAAGGGACCGCCGCGGCCAGTTCGAGGGCCGTCATGACCTTCTGGCGGGGAATCCATAACGGAGGAGACTCCTCTGAGGATTCCTTGGACTCGTTCTCGTCGAAGGCGAAGGGGTCCGGGGAAGGCAATTCCTCGAGGTCCTCAGTGGTGGCCTCGTCAGAATCCAGCCCCGATAGGCCAGACGCTTCTTCTCCATCAGGAGAGGCGGTGGACGGACCTCGGGGATCATGAGGGAGACGCTAAGGAGAGCCGGAGTGGTCGGAGCCTTCGACGAAGATCTGGCAGCGCGAGGACGACGGGGGGACTTTCCCGAAGCCGGTGGAGCCGAGATCGAAGTGGGGCTAGGACTCGGCCCGCAGTCTCCATGGACTAGGGCCGCGCTCACCGGCGCGGCGGACCGTTTGGGCCGTTTGGCTGCCACGGGGCCGTGGAGCGACGCAACCCGACTGGACCGACGTTTGCCTTTGTGCCCAGGCGGATCTTCAGTGGGCAAGAGAGAAGCCGTCTGCTCGCCGACTGGCGCTGGCGGCGGGTTAGGGTCTTGAGAAGTATTCCAAATCCGTAGGCGAGAAACTTTTCCCGTATCACCGGTCGCTGATCCGGGGGCGGAAGTTCCCGCGTTAGATGTCTGGACGGCCGCGGCGGAATCAGCGGCTGACGGGAGAAGAGGCGTGGCGGAAGCGGCTTGACCAGGGTCTCGCGGACAAGCTAAGTCAAGGAGATGCCTGATAGCCTCCCGGATGGGGGCAGGACCCTTCATGAGACCTCATACCCGGGACGCCGAAGCAGCTAGACGGGCCCGATCTTCCTTGAGAGAGGACAGGCAGTTCGCACGCTCCTCCGCAAGTTGGGTAAACGCCTCCCGGGCTTCACTCACACCCGATTGGGTTTCAGCGTATGCGGCCTCAAGCTCCCGGATTCGGCGTTGAAGGTCGGGCGATGCATCGGCCGACTGATATAGCGCCTTCTGGTACTTTGTCAGCTTTTTGGCAAGCCGGATCCGGCGAAACTCCAAATTGCCCAGTTTCAACTGCGAACCCTCCAATCGTTTGGAGAGCTTAATATAGCTGTCGTAGCGCGTCGTCAACTCACGCGCGGTCTGAAAAGACTCGATCATCAAGACGCGGAGGTTCATGACGTTTTGGTCTAAGAGCATACACGGAGTGAGTGAGTGGGGGGAGGCGAACCGGAACAGGCGGAAGGTACTTACTTTGGAGCTTCAAGGCAGCTACGGCCTTCTGGTTTAGGACACGCTGTGAGTCCGACTGTTTTTGGAGGCGATCTCTCGCTTGGAGAAGGTCGGCGTTCTCACTTTCCAGTCGGCCAATTCGGTCGCGAGATTGAAAAGTAGCCAGAACTTCCCGGACCCGGGATTCATCTGCTTGCTGGCTAGCCAGTCGGGCGGTTGCAGCCAACTCGGTGTTTGCTTGCTCTAGGCTGGATACGTGAGCGGTCAGCGCAGCGACTTGAGCTTGCAGAGCAGTCATGTCGGGTTGCCCTGGACGATGCTCTGGGCCGGCCGGATGGGCATCCGGTCCTACGGCCGATGGCTGAGTATTGTCCGGGGAGTGGCCCGGCACAGGAGCAATGGGGGCGTTGTCACGTTCAGACATAGAGACGGTGAAAATCAAAGTGTGGGGAATGTGATGAGCACGTGCCTCAACCGTTGTGCGGCTGCGACAAGGCTCAGGGGCGGCTGTGGTGAAGTGCTCCAGAAGTTAACGGACTAATGATGATGGATGCCCGCATCGGATTGGCTGAAATGTCACCCTAAGCCGGATGCCCAGACTGGTCAGTAATAAGATGCAATCTGGGACTGCCAGGCACACCTGCAAGCGGTCGGGCGGTGCCCGGCTGGAAATCAAGTCGGCGGACCTGACAAGGGGCGAGGATAGCCGGACAAGCGGGCTGAGCAGACGGAAGGACTATGGATGTTTGACGGCCAAGATGGCGGACTGTTCGTAAGGATGGAGTGAAGGGAGCCTGAAAGAAGAGGATTGTTCTAGTGGAAGGAGTAGGCACCTGGATCGTAGGAGAGGCTGCCAAGGGATTGCTAGCGTCAGCGGCCGGGAGGCGCGGATGGGTGGCTATCCGGCCAGCCGGCCGGGTACAATGTACCATTCGGACTGGTACCATATGGGTTCGGTGTACCGGCCGGGTTGGTACCATTTGGGGTTGGTGTACCGGCCGGACCGGTACACAAAGTCGGAGCTAGCCGGGTTGCGTTGGGTAAGGTACATGACTGGTCAGCCGTGTTATTTGAGGTAGGTTACACAAAGGGAGTATTGGACATAGGATAAATCAGTATACGTTTCGCTTTCTTAGACGCAAGTCGCTTTTATTGGTTCACGGCAGAGGGCTAACAAGGTCCCCTCTTGCTGTTATTGGTTTGCCCGGGGAAGGTTAAGTTAACCCACCGGAAGTCCCCTGACCGGGAGTCGCGGCGACTTCGTATACTCGCCTCAAGTCGCCCGTGTTTTGAACACGGTATTAAGTATTGGGAAGTGGTGACATTTTGGCCTTCTGTGGAAGAGTGTGGAGTTGTATCTGCCTCATATACACATTTGGATTCGCCCTTCATTGTTATTGGTTTAGCTGGCCGATTGATTATTCTCGGTCCAGCCGGCACTATACAAACTTCAAGTGTCTTATTGGTTTAGCTGGCCGATCGACTATTCTCGGCCCAGCCGGCACTATACAAAGTTCAAGTGTATTGCCAGACGAGCTCCCCGGTGACGATTTCCGCCCAGGAGCTACCCCTAGTCCTAACCCTCATCTCCCTATTGGACGGATTTACACTTTTCGCCCTAGGGTCCACCAGGAGAGCTAACCACCCAGTACTGACGGGTACACAAGGTGAGCTTTCAACATGCAACATTCGAGCAGTCGCGATCAAGCGGATGGAAGCGACCGATCCAGCCGGCATGAAGCCGGATCGGATCATGACTCGGATGGACGGAGTACCCCCTCCGGTAGTCAGTCGTCTGGGACCCCCGTGGGTGTTCGCGTCTCAGGAAGATTTTCTGAGAGCGACTACACCACACTTGGATTGCGCAAAGACGGTGATTATCAACCGTTACTTCCATTGAAGAATCCAGGGAGACACTGGTAATACCGGTAGTCACACCTGATGTCAAGGACATAAACTTGACAACTGAACAAAAGAACCCAGACGAAGGACTCAGTAAATCAGCTGAGTCACGGATAAAAAGAGTGGTACCGGCTGACGCGCAGGAACCACAAGTCTGGCACAAGCACTCCGGACGGCGTTGAGCCAAGCAGCAGCGTCGCGTCCAAGGGCGCAGACTTGGTTGGACTTAACGCAAGATCTTTTTACAGCGGTGTATGTGAAAGCGCGGGGACAAGTGTCACGTCTCTCGGAGGCAGATAAACGCCTGCCGTCTCTTAAAGCACCGGAGGTGGAAAGATTACTCGATTATTTCGAATTAGTAGTCGTGGAAGGAAAGAAGGATTGGGAGGTTTGGCGGAAACAGGTTGTTGGGTCGGCGTTACTGGCACAACGCTCAGCACAATCTTTCGAAGGAATACTATGGAAAGTTATCGGCCAAGAAATGGTGAAGAAGGCTGATTTGCTACCAGCGCCACTGAAGGGATGGGCGAGTAAAGTTGCAGGGCGAGTGGCTGCTGAGTCGGACGATAAAATGGCAAAGAAGACATTTTATGACTGAAGTTTACACGGCTGACGAAATTTTACGTCTACGAGGGGTATGCGAAAAGGATAACGGGAAATACGCCCCAATGATGGTTCGCGAAGGTACAGACGATGAATGGCGCATTGTTCAAGGCTTAGTAGAGGGTAATATTATCTCAAAGCAATTACCTCAGTTTCTGAAGAGGATTATGAAGATTGCTGAACAGGTGCGGTTGGTGCATACAATTCGTGCACAAGTGGAAGGCTGTCTCGTAATGGATTTACGTGGAGAGAGCCCGGTCAAGGAAGCTTTTCTAAGCACTAAGTGTATTCAGGAAAGTATAGCTACGGCGGCGGCAACAAGGGGCTCGGGCAGTGTGGTTTTGTGGAAAATGGTGGCTCAGGTGAAGAATAACAGTTATGATAGCGGCAATCACGCTTTATATTACGAGGGATATGGCCAAGAAGTATGTCGGGGTGAAAGTGTCTTTCATAGGTTTGATCACTCATTACGGATTTTACACCAGGAGGCACCGATTGTGGTCGGATCTGTCTGGGAGACACAGATCAGAGCAATGGTGAAATCTATGAAAGTAAATGATTTTATTCCTGCGTGTTAAAGAATATCACACGATCTGTTGATTTATTGACGTTATCGGGATATTTGAGAAAAATCATAGGCGTGGAGTTCCAATTAGATGAACTGGACAAAAGTGGTCCCTTTTCGGACACTTCGACTCTTTGGGAGCTAATAGTGGAGTCAGACGCATGTCCAACGGTATTAAACGGATCTATTGGGGTCAAACTATGCTGGTAGTAGAACATCCATCGATGCGAGGGCGGAAACAGTGTCTGCGCTATGGGGAAGTTGGTCACCCTATGCGAAAATGTACGACCCCCTAGCAGACCTTTTAAAGTCAAATTGCCTCCAAGTTAAGTAAGAAGAGTTCAAGAAATATTCGCCTCAAGCAACTACGTTTTGAAGTATGGAAGAACTGCGTGCCCAAGTAGAGGCGGTTCGGGTAAACCAACAAGCGTCTTTTGTTGCAGATGATACGGTGGAGGTAAACGAAGCAGTTCTAGGGTCAGACGAAGGTGGAAAAATAATAATATCACCAAAACCAACGGAAGCGACAGAAGCGGAGGTACCAGATGAGCAAAGAGAGGTAAAATCTACGGATGTAGTTGGAAGGCATGAGCAGGGCTCATCGGAGTGGGTGACGGTGCAAAAGAAGAAGAAAAGACAAGATGCAGTGCCTCGAACTGAGGTTACGGTGGTAGGGGAGCGGCCCTCAAAACAGGCGTTCACCTCCAGTCTGAAATCAGATCTACCGAGGTCGAAGAGTGATGAGGGTACTCTACAAAGCACCGGAACAACTAGTGATGGTATGACAATGGCCAAAGATCGGAAGGAGGGTATTCATCAAGCTCAAAGAGAGGCGGGAGCGAAATCCCCACAGATTTCAACATCCGGGAACGCCCGTGAGGAGAAAAATGTTACAAGCGAAACAGGCGGCAATTTTTCAAAAAAAAGACAAGCACTCTGCTTATGATGGAAGGGAAGGTGAAAACTTTCATTACCACAGTATTAGAGCAAGTGGAGAGAGTTTTATCAAGCCTTCAGTGCCGCGGGTAAATGATAAGTTGGGGCAGTCGGATTTAGCGACGATTCGGGATGTTTATCAACTGCTTGACCTCCATTCAGTGCCGACGCCAGCTACTGGCAATTGTTAGATATACGCTGTGTGACAGACATTGACTTGTTCTGAGAGCTTAAGGGAGAATGTTCAATTGATTGAGACGATGACGAAACAACTGAAGGAAGGTTGCCTCGCCCGTGCTTTAATGGACTTCGATGTGAAATCCCACCGGGTGTCAAGAAGCCGGCTCTTATTGAATTGGGTCGGGGATATCCCAGGATATCCCCCAAGGAATCAAAGCGGTTGTTCCAGGAATATTTACTCGAATTTGCAGCGAGTGGGTCAAGTGTAACGGAAAACATTCCGGAAGATGCCTGGGGTAGCAATGACACCCTGATGACGTTAAGCACCGTGCTGCAACGGGACATTTATGTTATCCGTCAAGCACCAGGAGCCAAATTTCTGGGTGTTCTATATTTTACACCTGAAACCAGAACCTTTCGATCGAAAAGTTATCAGATGAGTGGAGAATACCCTATGAGGGTACATGATTTTTATGCAAAAATGCGGGCGTTCTTACTGACAACGGATTTGGAGACTCGAGAGAGCAAACGTCCGTTAATTTTGAGGTATGGGGGGCAACATTATTGGGCGATTATGAGTGGGGTGCGGAGTCATCAGGAGGATGATGTCGAAATGGAACATAGCAGTGAAGACGAAGATTTTGATGATGATAAGCACCAGGAGGAGCAATGTGACAAACAACAAGTGTCTGAGGAAACTTTGTCCATAGAAGCATCGACGGAAATGGTTACTGGTAGCGCGGATTCTCTATCAAATTTCGGCAGTCAATCGCCATGGGATCCGGACGACTGGGATGGAAATTTTTGACGATTTATTACGGGGGTTGGACGGACCCACGATTCATCATAGATTAAAGTGTGATTTAACACAAACAATCATGACCAAGGACCCTCGAATGTGTGAAGTTCTCCCTTTCTTGATAGATACCGTGAGTAAATTGACTTTACCGGAACAGGAGCAGATGTTACAGGCAGACATGTCAGAACCGATTACCCGCAAGGGATTTCTTCAGAAGTATCAAATCTCTGAACCGATTCTCAATCAATGGTTCAACAAGATATGGAGGGACAATCAACTTGAACAGAAATGTTTATTAATTTCGGATGGATCTGCGTCCGGTTCGGAGTACAAAGATTCCGATATATCCCTTAGTTCTCAAGATACAGTAGACTCGGGGAATGGAGACAGCCCAAATTCGAAACGGATCTGTCGACGTGAAATTACGATGGATGGATCCCAGCCGACGGAAATAATACCCATCGCTAGATAATTGATGGATGATTTCGCGGCATGTGATGGTGACAATGGGATGGAGCATATTTCGTTAGATGAGTTCAACATAGCGTGGCACAAATTGTTACCTCACTGGGAAGAACAAACAGGCATGCCGTTCCCGTTGGGAAGCTCGACGAAAACGTAATGGGTAAAGGCGGCTCATTTAGAATCGAACCGCCTGCTACACCTAATTAAAGACGTTCCAGGGTCTTATTATATACTAGATGACGTTCACCCTAGCGTTCTAGTGGAATTAACTAAGCATTGGAGGGAACACGGTTGGCTGGAGGTGGTAGAGGCTGGTAAACGTGAAGGATTGACAGACATACCAGAAATGGTTCTCGGATTGGGAGCACCGTTTTATTGTGATGATTGGGTCGGTGCAACGAACGGCGATAATTAATAGATCTCAGGAATGGACTCGGCTCAGGAAGGTGCAGTATGGAGGCAATGCGATCCTCAAACTATTAGCTCCGAGACAAGTGGTACAATTGGCGACGGTGTTAATCGGTTCACATGTAATTGCGGAACAGTTAGCAGCGTTAGTGGGTGACAACTATCATGCCTGCTTCAGAGACGTTTACGAGTGGTCGAGAGGCGTCCAGACTATGCGGCGAAGGTTCAGGCGATTGAAAAAGGCGCACCTTCGGCATGGAAGGATTTATTTGAATTTTGCCAGGCTATGACGGTTTTGCAGTTGACTAATGGTACAGATACCTCAGTCATAAACAAGGACCCTGTCGGTCCGGGTCAGTACTAAGGGCACCGATATGGGTGTGCATGGCATTCATTCGTATTTTACTTCGGATAATTTGGACATATACACAAAATATTGTATGCTCAAAGATATGGAGTTTGTTTCAAAAGAAGGCAACGTTTGAGACCACCAACGACATCTAACACACACATTTGTTAGCCAAAATGTGAGATGCTTTGCGCAGAAGGATGTACATGCCTGGATGTCGGCGTGGAGACGAGGATACCCTAGTCACCCAGCTCAGGTCATCCTATTACAAGAAACACAAATCGCATCGATGGAAGAATATGAGGAGGTGTCTCAAACATGGGCATTTTTATGGGGTCGGATGGATCACAACCGGACTTTGTCCTTTTGGAGATGGTACCCAAAAAAAACAAGGGGGAGTTGCAATATGGCTGAGCCCTGATATCGCCGATCAAGTACTCCCGTAGAAGAAAGAACATTGGTCACATCGATTATTAGTGCTGAAGTGGAATGACAGTATCATTATGAACATCTACGGGTCTTCGAGTGATGCAAAACGATGTGAATCATTTTTCTGTAACTTACGACAACTATTTCTGCGCAAGCCAAAAAATTGCTTTCTAGAGGGAGATTTTAACTCCGGGGACACTCCAGCCTTGGATAAGCGGGGTGGCGTACGATCGGGGAGACCTGAAAGTAATGCTTTAAGGAGAATAGTGACGGAGTGGCAGCTGTGGGACGCAAGACTGTTAATGATTTTGCCAATGGAGGAGTCTAAGTTTGAACCGCAAGATCACTTTACTTATTGGAGAGGGAACCAAGCCGGTAGGCTAAATCGTTTTTATGTTTCGGGGCATTGGAAGCATTGGGTGGTGTGGGTGGCCATTGAGCCTCCGCCTGTATTATCGGACCACAAAGCGAGTGGGTCTATACCTTAAAGATCCAAGTGTCTCGCGAAATATGTTGGTTAATCGAAGAATGTCATATCCGTTCCCAGGATCGCAGCAAGATGGAGTTAGAACTTTGACTTTGGATAGATTAACGCAGAACTCTCGTTACACAAAGGCGGCTCGGAGCTGGGACAACTGGATAGAACATTGCCGAGATATTTTGTATAAAGCTCGGAAAAAAGTAGCCAGGCGCCGGAAGAAAAGAGTGCATCACCTCCAAAGGTCGGTCGGTGAAAGTGCGACGGTGAGGAAGCATATCGTCAAGACTATATCTGATTTGTTAGAGAAAGAACGCTCGTTTCGTCGGGGATTTCGATTGCATAGATCAGCTGCGGACGTGCGATAGCAATTTAAGAGGGTGTCCGTTTGGGAACGGGATCAGACGGTAACGCAGATTGTTGCAACATCAGGCCCGCCATTTGCGAAAGCGTTATCAATACCTGATAGATTTGCGACGACTTGGCAAAAAAAATTAAGCCATAGTCACCGTGGTGTTGGAAGTCGTGATCTTTCGATGGAAGTACAGAGGTTTATGAAAATACCGGAACATCGGAAAGTGACAGACTTTCAAAATGTGGATTTAGTTGCGGAGATTGTGCAAAAAGTTGTTGAGTGGGCGATCAAGAGTATTGATCGCAGAAAGGCGGCTGGGCAGGATGGTATCGGCAATGATTTTTACAAGGATTTTGCCTCAGTTTTATTGAAGCCCCTCACTCAGATGTTCAACGAAATATTAAGGGGTGGGACGCCTCCACGATCGTTTTTGAAGGCCGCGGTGATACCTTTGCGCAAGAAAGGTGACTCCAGTAACGCTCTTGATTACCGTCCCATCTCATTGCTGACGACTGGGTACAAGTTATTTGCAAAAATCATAGCGCGGAGGTTAAAGAAGTTTTTGGGGAACTTGATTGGTGAAACCAACACGGTTTTGTTTTAGGAAGGCGGATAGACAAAGCTGTGATCTTAATGGAGGCGACTTTTGAGACATACAAAGCAAAGCAGAAAGTATCGGCAGCACAGAGTGCGGGTGTTTTATTTTTAGACTTTAGTAAGGCGTACGGCACAGTGGATAGAAAATATCTTCTTACGGTGCTTAGCTTATTTTAATTTTCGAATGAATTCGTTGACTTGATGGACCGGCTCCATGCCGGGATTTCTGGTAAACAATCAATTCGCGGACCCTATTCAGGTAAAGTCAAGGCATTCAGCAAGGATGCCCGTTAGCCCCTCTTCAATTTCTTATAGGTGTAGAGCCACTGGCGTTAGCTCTAAGTCAGGAGTCGAAGCTAGACGGTATCCAACCTTTGAAAAGGGACTGGTCGTTCCAACATCGTTTTTCATCATTTGTAGATGATTCTACAGTGTTTCTTCAGCACCCCGAACAGGTGCCGGTAGCTTTAGACGTGGTCAGTAGCTTTGGAGAGCTGGCGGGATTGAGAATTCAACCGGCTAAAAGTTAATTTGTGTTTCTAAATTCAAAATATGTACCCGAAAAGTGTTACATGTTACCGGGCTTACCGGAACGTGACACAATACGGTATCTCGGCTATTATTTTGGGTGGACAGATTTGGAAACAGTTAACTGGGCACTGCGAATTCGTTGTGTGAACGGTGACTAGCTACAGCGACAACTTACAGGACATCGTTTATGGAAGGAGTACAATTGTTCAATGTGATTGCCATACCTTCCATTCTGTTTACAGCCCGGATGTTTGAACCCCCGCCGGAAGTCTTAGAAGAGTTCGTTAATATTCAAAAGGCGTTTCTTTGGTGCAATAAGACGACGTGCGAGAGTGGAAGACATAAAATTTCCCCGACTCTGCTGTTTACCCCGCATGCAGCAGGTGGGGTCAGACTCATCTCGATACCAGTCGCTTTAAAGGTCCAGCGGCTGAAGTTAGCTTGCCATTGGCTGATAGCAGCGAGGGATTGTTATCAACTAGATTGGTTGGTCTTAGTCGGGATTGGATACAATGAGAAGGCGGGGCAACTACTTACACCAGTGAAAGGGTACAAAGTTTGTCAGGCCGGAGCTGTTGTTGAGTCCGGAATGACACGGAGCTTACAACGAGCGGTAATGGAATGGATGGGGCCAAAACGAAATGACAGTATGCAGTTAGAAAGGTATACATTATCTGTGCTACCCCAGGCGGTAGCTGGAATGGAAGCCAGCCTAGAAATGAAAGGGGTGCGTCTTCATCCGGATGAGCAGTTCATTATTTCGCTAGATACAGGTGTTCACGCGATTTTGCCAAGTAATATGGTCCTCTTCTGGGGGGCATACAGCTGGGCGAAGAACCCATGGATACGAGAGGAACGGGCAATGGAATTAGTGGCGCGGAAATACGACCGGATTCCACTACTTATCATACGTGATTTACGGATATTGAGACTAACGGCTACTACTTAAATGGGGCAGTTTAAGGGTGTCCAGGGCAAGTCACATACGAGGGCAAAAATAGGTCGATGGCTGTGTTCCGTGATCTTAGCGTCTCCCAGGGTAGATGTGGAACACTATATCGGGGAAACCCTCCGATAGTTTTGTGTCGTGGACCAGATTCTCTTGCTAGGTTTGATTGGGAACTCGAATCTTCATAACTTATAAAAGGATATGGACGAAATCAGCAGGAGCGAGTAACGGTAGGACAACAATCGGACGGAATATTATGAAAGATCGTAAGTTGTGCTTTTGGGGACAAACAGGTTGATGAGGCGGTTATGGGACGGATAATAGCATTTTATCCCCATCCGGATTTACACCTCATTGGTTGGTCAGTTGATGAAGAGACACCCATATGGAAGATCTGGCCGCAATTGCGTTGGTCTTTCCGATGTACTTTTATGGTGTGGCCCCACAGTTGAAATGCTTATTAAATAAGTGGAAACGCAAGTGCGAGAGGAGTAGTTGGTGGTCCAAGATGCAAGACGTGGAAACGAAACAGGTATGGGAACGCGACAATATGCTAACTAACTACCAACTGTGCGTACAGTTTCGGGTTGTGACCATGCAACTTAATACCTTATACGTGCGCGAGATCTGGGACCGACGTTGTTTGGTGGATGAGCGATGCACAAGTGGGAAGACAGATGTATACCATATTTTGTGGGACTGTAAGCGGGCGCAAGCTTTCTGGCGGAGATTAATGCAACATTGGAAAGGGGTGGCCATCACGGACCAGACATTGGAACAGTTTCAGGCAGCAATAGTGAGAAGACGAGCACCAACGATTGGTGACAATATCCAACAGGCAATGATGCAGAAGCATGGGTGGTACAACGATACTTATTTACTAGTATATTACCGGCTCTGGAAGGGAATATGCGGGATAGCGACAGCGTGGATGTGGCAATTGCGGAACCAAGCGGTTTTCCAAGGCCAATATAAGAATGCGTTTGACCATTCAGAGTTCCTCTGGCGTCAGTGCAGAGCTCAAGTAGAGGCAGTTGCGGACTACGAATCGAAATCGTCCGACACGCGTGAAGATGGGATCCGTCAGTGTAAAGTGCTTAATTGACCAAACTCCAGCACCGGATCAAGGCGGCCAGCGACTTCTTCCAGACAGAGTGTGTCTGTCACAAGACAGTACCACTCCCATGATACCTGAGCCTAGATTGCATTCTAGATTTCATATGTTCACAGTAGCTAATGGTTAAGACTAATTAGACTACATTTTACTACTAATTATTGCTAATCGGTACCCAGACCCGCTCTTTTTGCCATCAGCCTTGCTAATCGATACCCGTGAGATAGAAATGAGCTATTTCACGAACCTCCTTGAGGTCTTAACGCTGCTTTTATATTCTTCATTAGGCAGGACAAGTGCTTTGTTGCGCAAATGATCTAGATAAATAGCATTGAAAATTATCTAGATAAATAGCATTGAAATGATTAATTATCATCCTTCCCACCGTTCTTGACACATCAAAGCAAAATCGACCTTACACGTAACAGCCGCAACAAAATTTAACTGCTCCTGGCTCTATGTTTAATGCGACTGGGTTTCACTATCCACACATTGCACGTATCCCCAGACTTTTGGCGGAGTAGTTGCGCCAGAGATTCGTAAAAGATTGTTACAATAACCAGCAAAGGTCTAATCATCCTTTAAAAAAGCAGCAATTAGCAGAAACAATGTCACGTAAGAGTAGCACAGAAACCGCTGCGTACATAGCCCCTGGATATCCCAAAGGAAAAAAGATACGTCGTAAGGTCGTGGAACGCATTTGGGTACCGAAAGAATACAACTTATTTTCTACCGATTGCGCAAATACGTCAGTAACTGAAATACTTTTTGTTTTTCATTATGTACATATCCGACTAACCGCGACTGCACAGGCAAAAGAATAAGCGTCAAATGAATATATTCGCCTTCACCAATACTGATTTGCGTTGGTCAGTTATAAGAACCATCATTTGTTCTTCGCTCATTTTTAAAGGGTACCCGATTGGCAAGGCTGACGGCAAAAAGGGCGGGTCTGGGTACCGATTGGAAATAATTATGTGAACAGGGTACTGATTGTAATTGACGGTTAATTTAGGGTACCGATTAGCGATTTCCCCAACACAATAACAACAATTTAGTGGTACCATAATAATTTTAACACATCGATCGGTAAGTGGCCACACAGAGCTCCAGTCCTCGCGGCTGAGCGAAGGCTCAGCCGACGCTCCCCACGCTCAGTAGAATTATTCACCATAAACGTCGTGTGTTGCCGGACTTGGTGATTGAGTTGGCAAGGACTCTTTTTGTGAAACTATTTCGATGCTTGGAGGATTGGGGTTGCTACTACGAGTATACTGGACTTGATCCCTGCGTTTCCATTTATCAATGGGGCCACTGATGTGGTCCTTGAACGACTTGTAGATGCTGTTCTGCAGCAGGGATGTCATCCCTCATCCCTCCGGGGATGACAGTCACAGAAAAAGTAAGCTTGGCATATTATGCCTTCGCGCCACTGCTTGTGTGGGATCGCATCACATCCCACACATGCTTGCTTGCACCCATCCACAGGAGCAGGAACGCCCATTCCATCCACTTGGTTAGGAGGCGCCGCTTGGCAACCCAGCAGCCAATTAAGTGGGGTGTCAACTTGTAACCGGATGCGGTCAACACAAGCACCACGGTGATGCGCATCGACTGAAATCCAGTCTAATGCATCAACACATGCTGTACACCAGTTTTCTCGACAGTTAGCATGCGTCGGCCGTCGAAATTGACTGCTGTCTCGTCCATCAGGATTGCTCTGCTTGCCTCCATCTCCACGCAGTTGCTGGAGGTACGCCACGAAGAAGACGGTAGCTTTCTCTCAGAATTTACAATACCTGCCTTCAAATATTGTCTATGGGTCAGTACCTATAATAATTCAGGTTATGGTTTTTATGAGGGGACTGAACGACACCTGCCAAAGACTTTTGCGGATGCTACAGACCAATGTATCCGGGAAGACTTCAGTATACGATCGTCTACATCGTATCCTGCACATAGCCGAAGGGTTTAAAAGTCTTCGACTTCAGCCATGTCGCAAGTGCAACATGTTAATACTAATTACAATCGACGATGCTCAAACGTCGTCCCACGTCACTTCCAACCGCGTCCAAGCGTAGTTGGAGGTTCAGAGGCGTTCCTAACGGTATCAGGAGACGTGATCCCGCCAGAAATAGACTCTCTCATTGGCTAAAATTAGTCCATATATGCACTGTTCCGCTGTGTCCCGTCCCCGCACATACGGCTCATGATCCGAGGGGGGCTCATGACCCGAAATGGGGTCATGAACCACTTGGCTATTCAAACGCTTTACGATCTGCATAGATTGTGCGGCTCGCGCAACGCTCGACTGACTGGGCGCCAGGCTCCGTTCCCTCGCCCACGCAACTTGTCGACGAAATTAGAGATATCTATTTGGTAGAACATATAGGAATCTCCCACCCGAGACGCGATGAGTTGTTAAGCTTTTATCAGCAATTTCTTCCTGACGACGGCCTTAAAGTAAACGTTTCAAAGCGATACCGGGAGTTAACCGTTAATACGCTGCGTAAGAACTTAAAAATATAATCCTGCAGAATGTATACCATTTGTGACAGAGTGGATGAATTTTCACTCTGTGAAGTGCTTTTTTTAACTGGTCGTAAGAAGGATTAAAATCAAGTAGCCATAAGTAGGAAGTAGCGATAGGGCATAACCACGTAGAGGTACTTCTATATCTTACTTTTCTAATATACAAGAAAAATCCCTTTTATCAAGGACTGACTACACGTGACCAAGTTGCTCGACGGACGCAAGACTAACAAGTTAACTTCAACAGCTACAAGAAAAAGAACAAAATACTCACTTTCTGCATGTAGAAACGTCGTTCACCCCGTAAGGACTAGTCAGATAGGCGTTTGTTTACTATAAGTGCGCGAATTGTTCATACTGTCGGTCTCTAAGTTTATGTTCCTGGGATAAACTTTCAAAAGATTTGTTTGTTTTGTGGGGTACATCTGTAAAATTTTGAGGTACTCTAAGACAACTGGTGCCGCGACCCGGGACCTAAGGATGACAAGTGTACCTAAGGATGACAAGTATACACAGAAGAAATGTCAACAAGACATGTAGATGATTTTGGAGAAGGGGTTTGTAAGCAATTGATTGTTTAGACCACCAAGTGCCACCAATGGATTGGTCAATATTAAATTTTATTATTGGCCAACTACCTTAAGTGGGGGGGGGTGGTACCATAACATAAGTGATATTTAAGTTAAAATATCACAGTTCAATTAAGACTGTAAATATTGGATTATAAATTATAATAATTCACAAGGAAATCCGATTTGGATGCAAATATCGAATCCAAAAGGAGGTCTAAAATTAAGAGTAATATTAGATCAGTTTTACATGACATGTTTCTATGATTAGTTTAGTTTTACTTATAGTTATCAACTCCTAACCGCTCATAATATATTCACTCTTAAACTTACCGTCTTGCCGCCACGTGTCCGTAGTGATATATTTACATACATAACAAAGGACTATTTATAAATTGTCTGGCCAATTTTAATACTAGTACTAATTAAGCTATTGAGGAACAAATTAAATTTGTTCCTATCCCAATTGCACGCTTCCTCACTTGAAAATGCACAACAGGTTAGCCTGTTACAGTTCGTGCCTTTGACTCATCATCAATTTCCAAATTTAGTGCACGATTTACCCGTTTTACAATTTCCAGAATCAATGGTGTTATGTAAATCATCAACGAATAGGTCTCCCATGGCACTACACTATTGGTGCTTATCCAGAAAACGCGTTCAGACCACACCACATAATTTTCCGTCTGTTCGGTGGACGATTCCCCCCATTGTGCATACGTAACTGAAAGAAGTTCAATGCCCTGTAGGTAATCGTTTTTGGGGCCACTCGATCCACTATTTTATACAGATAAAATGTATGTAGCAAACTTGTGATTTTGGGATAGCTCCAGAATTCTGCGGTCATGGTGATTCCTAGGAAACCCGGTGTGATTCAGATCGCCGCACCCTGTGGTGTTCAAAAACCCGTGCAGGATTAACTACGTTCGCTTGCGTTATCTCCCTGTCGAATTGAAACAGTGACGTTTATCCTCTTCTAATGGTGTTTAAGCATATAACCGAAACTTGGTACCGCTAGTGGGTTGCTCGCGCCGTCGAAGAAGATGACAGCTACGGCTGGAGTGGCGCCGTCCACGCCGCCGGCAACAAGCAGACCGGCCGGGATACACTCAGGCTCTTCGCAGTACGAGTCTGCTCCTTCGGAAGCGGACTCATCTGATTCATCGGTGGGTATCACCCGCATGACGCTTGGCCCAAGGGGAGCAGCGCGTGTGGCGACAGCCATGAGACTTGGAGAACGCGAGGATCCGGGTACGCCCGAGCGGAAGAACGCCGGCCAGTACAGCGTACAGGCCTGGCGGCGACGGCGGATCCAGAACCGAAGGAGGAAGACGAAGACGCGGATGGGCGGATCAAGTGGGAATGTCAATCTGGCAGCCCGGCCGCCCCTCAAGCCGCCCCTCAAGTCGCCCCCCAGGAGAGCCTTCAGGTGCCGGATCACCTGCAAAACATGTTTTCGGCGATGATGGAACGATACTTGGAAGAGCAACGTCGGTTGAGCGCCGGCCGCGACAGTCCGAAGTCACCGGACCAGCCGGATCGTCGTGGAACGCAGGCGTCCGAGCAAGTCCAGTACTATGCGAGAGAGCTGAGTGACGAAGGCATGGAGTCGGTGCAGTCCAAGCAGAGTGAACCCCATGCCGCCCCGCCGAGCCGCCAGACAGGTCGCCGGACCTGACGTCGGCCAACGAATAGGAAGCTGTCTCTCAGCGACGTGGATATGGAATCCGTCAAGTCGGCTAAGTACCATTACGATTCGGATGACTTGGATCTGGGGATGGCCCGCCGAGCCCATATGGCCTCGGCCCAAGCGTTTAACGCGGATTCGGGAGCGATCACGAGGGTGCGAATGTCGGCCACGTCCGAGCTGAAAGACTTCACCGGACGCGACACGGACGAGGACCAAGCCCGAGGATGGCTGAGCAAGACGAAGTCGGCATTTCTCAGAGACCGGACGTCGGACAATGAGAAACGCCTGATCTTTGGGGATTTGATGAAAGGCCCAGCGAAAAACTGGATCCAAGAGCTCAGCCGAGAAATCCGAGGAAACTGGAGGGGATTGGTCGTGCAGTGCGCTGGACGCCTCCTTCAACTTGTCCACCTTCAGATCAAGCAGATCGTTCGGATCAAACACGCCGGTGTTAATACCGGCTTGTTTGAGTTGATCGAATAGTCCTCTGATAAGGGACACGTAGCCGTCTGAGAGAGTTGGGGGCCTTTCAATCCGCCTAGATCTTCGGCCGCGTTATTTTCAGCACCTTATCCGTCCGCAAGAATTGCCCCAACTCGTGAAGATGGAAAGCACGCTCCAAATCTATATCCGTCGATAGGCCGTCCTGCTTCTCTTCTTCCTCTTCGAAACGCGGTTTATCTTTGTGGGTTGGATTATCCGATTCCTGCCAATCCGGTTTCTTTAGGGGTAGGTGGGCCAGATCGCGACTTGGTCCCGATCCGGCCGGCTTCCCACTCCGGTCGTATCCGACTTCAGCTTCTTCTTCCTTATTTTTTTCTTTTATATCCATAATATGCATTTGTTTGTTAGGATCATGGTCGGAACCATGATTCTTCCTCGGACTATGGCGACTTGCACCATAGTCCGATCCGGCTCCATCCGTGTGGCGGCCGGCACTGCAGTGAGTAGTACCGTTATTCGGGTCCGGCGGAGCCTCTTGGGGAGTAACTTCTTCTTTAATGCCAACCTCGAACTCCCCCAATCCGAGGCGACCATCGCATCCTTCCATCTTCAGCAGCATTGGGGGCGATATGCCTTCCCCCAATGCACCCGACACAACATCGTCAACAAATTTGGCAGGTTTAGGTCTTTCGCCCGCTAGGGACTCGCGGTGATATCCAGGGTCACCAAGAGATCCGGGCACGCGCACCATTGTGGTGTAGTCGCTCTCAGAAATCTTCCTGAGACGCGAACACCCACGGGGGTCCCAGACGACTGACTATCGGAGGGGGTACTCCGTCCATCCGAGTCATGATCCGATCCGGCATCCGGCCGGCTGGATCGGTCATTTCCATCCGCTTGATCGTGACTGCTCGGATGTTGCATGTTGAAAGCGTACCTTGTATACCCGTCAGTACTGGGTGGTTAGCTCTCCTGGTGGACCCTAGGACGAAAAGTGTAAATCCGTCGAATAGGGAGATGAGGGTTAGGACTAGGGGTAGCTCCTGGGCGGTAATCGTCACCGGGGAGCTCGTCGGGCAATACACCTTGAACTTTGTATAGTGCCGGCTGGACCGAGAATAATCAATCGGCCAGCTAAACCAATAATAATGAAGGGTGAATCCAAATGTGTATGTAAAGGGGAATCCAGATATAACTCCTCACTCTTCCACAGAAGGCCAAAATGTCACCACTTCCCAATACTTAATACCGTGTTCAAAACACGGGCGACTTGAGGTGAGTATACGAAGACGCCGCGACTCCCGGTCAGGGGACTTCCGGTGGGTTAACTTAACCTTCCCCGGGCAAACCAATAGCAGCAAGAGGGGGCCTTGTTAGCCCTCCGCTGTGAGCCAATAAAAGCGACTTGTGTCTAAGAAAGCGAAACGTATACTGATTTATCCTATATCCAATACTCCCTTTTGTGTAACCTACCCCAAATAGCCCGGCTGACCAGTCATGTCCCTTACCCGAAGTAGCCCGGTTAACTCCGATTTTTGTGTACCGGCCTGGCCGGTACACCAACCCCAGATGGTACCAACCTGGCCTGTACACCAACCCCAGATGGTACCAACCCGGCCGGTACACCGCACCCAGCTGGTACCAGTCCGGCTGGTACATGTACCCGGCCGGCTCGGCCGGATGGCCATCCATCCGAGCCCCTTGGCCGTTGGCACTAGCTCTTCCTTAGCAGCTTCTCATCCAACCCGGATGCCTCCTTCATCCACTAGAACACTCATCTTCCTTCAGGCCCTTTTTGCTCATACCTTCCAAACAATCCGCCAACAATCCGCCCTTCGGCCGTCCCGTCCGCTTAGCCCGCTAGCCCAACCATCCACGCCTTCTGTCACGCTCGTCCGGCCTGATTCCAGGCCTGGCGCCATCCGGCCGCTCGTAGGTATGCTCGGCGGCGGCTATCCGACGCCCACGCCCTTGGTCCATATTTCTGCCAATCAGGATGCGCCCTCTGGAAAGTACTTCACATTAATTCATAAGTCACTTTACCACATGACTATCCGTCGATACGTTAGTCACACGTAGTGTCGCTCTGTCGTCTCGTACATTGTCACCACCAGCATCACCACCTGCAGCACCGGCACGACCACGAATACTGGGTAGAACGTTTTGCTTAAACCAAATGCTCCGTCCAGAGCAGAACCGCGAAATGGAGACTAGCCTTATGCTGCAGCAGGGGCTACAGATTCTCCAGCTTCGTCACGCTTGGCCGTGTCTTGCTCTAGCTCATCCATTGGCGTGTCTTGGTGCGGACACTTGAGTGTCCAATGATCGCCAACCATACCACAATAACCATACAACACAATGGACAAGTTCTTGACTCCAGCAAATACATTTTCCTCCTCCTCCTTCTCGCCAGGCAGCACCTGGTCAGCATTTGGATCATATAGCTTAACCGCTTCGTACGACATCTACGTCTTGTTACTTCCATCGCCAACATCTAGCGCATCGCCAAGTTTACGTCATTTCTTACGCCCAAGTACACGCTTACTGATGCACTTCGCTCCCAACACCTTCTTGACATTTTTCTTCATTTTGACTTTTCCACCAGCCTCATTCAATTTCCACTCCACAATCTGGCGAACACCGTTCGAGTCTGGCTCATTTTCCACGCGTTGAGGTAATATATCGTACCCTAACGCATGCCTATGATTGTTATTATTTTCTGTTAGTAAGAACTTACTATAACGTTATTTGACTGGTTGAGAATAGAAAAAAGTGTTATGTACACACTTAAGGTCGTCCACCGCTTGTTTTTACTTCACCACCACCAAATCGGTCAGGATGGAGTGGGTACTATATTGCGTTTATTATACTTCAATTAAATTATCTTGAAAACTCGTGAGATGATATCGGGCGAATGTTTGCGACGTGACCTAAAAAGGATCTCCTTGAAGCTGCAGAGAAACATATTATTTATTAGTGTAACTACGATAGTCAGATTCAATGAGCTATTCGTCAAAGTATTTTTGTATCTCCCTAGCTTGTTGAGGAAAAAAGAGACTGGCGACAGAGTTGGTGAGCGTGGAGAATGCACAGCGAGAATATGACGCCAAACGTAATAGTCTGTAGCAAATAAAAACTGTGTGTTTGGCTTACGCTAGCAGCAACATGACCACAGCAAACTCCTTTTCCTTTCTATCATAAAGTAATGGCGCGTCCTCTCCATCCGAACACTGGACACACTATGGCTTGCGTTCTAGATTGTAGTTTATTGCTTTTCGCTGTCCTTTGGCGGCTGCAAAGTGGAGCGCCGTGCATTTGTGTGCATCCTTAAAGTAGTCCATCAGCATCTCTTTAATGTCCGTACACTTATCACTTGCACAGATTTGATCGTCTTCTGAAAATTCTCTAAAGCGCCATCTAAAGCAACATTTGGTAATACAACACTCGAGAATAAGGCACGCAATTAAGGCTTTTAACACGCACGTTCGGCACTGGCTAGTAAATCACCAACAGTTTTCGGTTGTTGAAGTCGCGGTGATTTTGGAAACCCACGACCTGGCTACCTTCAAAGTTAGCAGAACATATCCTCTCGTACATCTAAGCTTTCAAAACTCACCCGTTGCAAAGCTAGAAAGGCGTCGTTTCTTTCTTTTGTTTGTAAACTTGTCGTCGGTGCACCAAAATGATAAGGTACCCTGTTCTGATAATCGAAAAACATGTGTTCCCTCTATTGTCACTGCAGATTGTACATCTTTGCGGGAACCTCATTTGAACTTTATTCACAAACTGCACCCTATTCTGAAATTTGAATCCTAGTTTGGCAACAAACCTGAAAAAGTATCCTATTTTGTCAAAAGTCCTGCATATATGCAGACATAAGTCCACGTGTGGCGGATTCATTCTCTTTAGTGGTTATACTTCAAAAAGTACCAAGGGTAATGCTTCTTTATTACATATCAAATGTATTTTTTATAAAAGGGCAAATGTACTGAGACAAGCCATTAACTGGAGTCAGAATTTGGTGTGATACACCCAAAAAAGGTGGACCACAAAATCTTGCGAAGAAAACCTTATCGTTTTTGGTTATATTACACGCCCCGTTGAGGATATTCGGCGCGCGTTTTATTCAACATAAGAAATATTCATGGGGATAACTGAGCCCCAAAAGGGCGGAGATGATGCTGCCCACACCGCAGGCAATCAAGAGTCTCTCCCGGAATTATTTGTGGAGGTGGCAGTTGAATGTGAAGATACGAGAACGTCACTGATGATAGCGAAAAGGCAAGGGAAGAGGATGTGCCTACCGACGAGCGCTCTATGGTAAATACATCACGATGAATAAATTACTGAGCATAGGGCGTGTGGACTTGCCGAACAGTCAAGGCGCGTCAAAGGCTGTAGTGTCGACATTTTAGCGTTATTTGCAAACTAAGCAGTGTGCTTCGGAAACAGAAGCAGCATGGTAACATAATGGGTCACCAACGCAAATTTGAGGCATGGTATTAAGAAGAAATGAAATGGGTACATTGAAACGCCGGAAAATGATGAAAATAAGGAAATGCATCGCAGATTATGACAAGACGATTCTGTATAATCAAAGGATGCGTACGCTGGAGGCAATTTCGTCTGATTCACACAACTAGGAGGCTTGCAGCCCAACCTAAAGGATGGCAGTACTCCAGAGATAAAAATGGTAACAAATGTGAAGCAGCGTCTCGATAGAAAACGAAGAGGATAAGTACTAGAGAGCCAAAGTTGAGCTGAGCACATATATTTATTACTCATTGGGGAGAAGCAGAGACGTCAAGTGTTACAAGTCTGACACGACGAGAACGCAAATGATTAAGCATACGAGCAAAGTGGTGTATGGGCAAAATTGATGAAGAGAGCTTACAAGATTAAGATGCCAAGCTATATTACACATTGGAGAGAAGCAGATGCGTTGCGCACAAATCGGATATGCCAAGACGAAGAAGAAGAAGAAGTGTGATTGTGGAAATTTAATGGCTCGATTACGTCAGACGTGGCATGGTGCTCGCTTTTGCCGTACGCTGTAGCCTCCCAAGGGGCGGTTGTGGTAAATTGGGTTAAATTTTGCTATTAGAAGATTAACACAGGGACGACGGCTTATGATTGGACAGAAGTGAATTTGGGTTAAGTAGCAAAAAGCGGGAATATATAAGTAGGAATACATAAGTAGGAATACATAAGTAGGAATACATAAGTAGGAAGTAGCTATATGAAGTGACCGGGTAAGGGGTACCCCCTATTAAGAACTGACTACATCGACGCTACGCATCTGAACTGACTATATGACACTAACACTACCCGAACGTCATTGCCTACTACAACCAAGCTAACGAATAAGGAGTGTGTGTAGTAACTTCAGGGTTGAGTGTTCCCCAATGTGTTGGTACAGTGACCTCATCACGGCATTATTCTGCCCAAATGTATACGGCGAGGTTTGAGCTCTCCGTTTTTTGGATTTAAGTGCCCGGGAATAAGCTTTTTAAAGAATCGTTTGTTTTGTGGATTGTCTCACGTATTATTGGATAGGTACGAAAATTTGAGGTTCTCTACGACAATGACACTTGGCGTAGCTGTTGCATATTAATTCATGTCTAAAGAGAACTAGAGTATTTTATTAATGAACTGAAGGGATTTAAGGTTGTGTCCACTCATTTAAGATACATCTTTTCTTTGGCAACAAGTAAGGGTGTGCTCGAAAGGCATATATTATGCTCTAACATGGTGATTCATTGTCTTATATTAGTGGTTCTCAGGGTTCAAAGGTAGGTAAAAGTAGGCAAAATTGACCATCAGAACATACCTTCGCGTCTGCGACTTTTTTACGTGTTTGCCTTCGCTGATGGCAAAAACGAGCGGTTGAAGGTATTTGTGATTGACTGATTTTTGCTTTGACGGCAAACACCCAATCGGTCTTAGTTAAATATATAGGGTAATATATACTGGCCGTGACACACCATTGGCTTAAATTGTGCCTATGGGCACTTTGCTGTATGATAAAAGTGGTGGTAGTGTACAGATTTGTCTATTCGTCCCTTATCGGATAACCTTTGATATCTGATTTTTCCTAAGTCTGTCTAACAGTGCCGGTACTGTTTGGGCCGGTGACTGTAGGTGACTATGTTATGTGCCACTTCCTCGTGGGTTTTCTAATATCCTATTGTAGCATACCAGTAATCGTATTCCTTGCAGTTGAGTGGTGATATTTCTCCGTTATTGCCTTGGGTTGCCTCATTGCCTTGGAAAAATATATGTGGTTTTCCCGTTTAGTATTGTCTCTGTCCTGCCTCGAAATGTGACTTCGTTCCTGTTCATCCACAACTTCGTTAGGCAGATTGATGTCAAAATTCTCCAGGCTCTGCTCCAGACTTTTGTGAAGTGCTCATGTTCATCTGGATGTGACGTATTGATCCATGTATTTACTTCTTGTGACATGCTAGGTGGCTGTCAAATTGCGCAATTGTACTGATACTGCGGATCTGGGCTTGTTGCAGGTCTGTCATCGTACACAGTTGTAGTAACCACATCCAGCATTTTTGCGCAAATTGACATTCCCAGAAAATGTGTTCCATTGTTTCTGGCTGGCCTTGACATGCTAGAAGAATTCTGCAGCTGTTATTCCCGAATTCTTGCTGGGTGAAATAGGTTGAGTTGTCGCACAGCTATTCTGTACCCCGTCCAGATTTGATAGTCAGTCAGTTCGTCTTGACTGCTCCACAGATTCGGTGGAGGTTGCGACATTGCTTATGAGCTTGATTCCACTTTTTCATATAATTTGTGCACGAAAGTGTCTTAAATTCGTTGTTGTCGTTTAAGAGCCTTGATAATGGTTTGGTTAGCCACTGAATCCGGAGCTTCCCATGGTATCATGTGGAGTAATGGATGTGCTAGGAAAACAATGTGTTGGCTTTGGTCACTAGTTGAGGTCATCTTCATTCTATGACCCTTGTGTGAAAGTACTTAAGTATTAATACTAATAGTAATAATAATACAGTGTTACCTGTTATTACGATACACTTCTACAGTTTATTCTGTAGGACAGTAGAAAACATAAAACCGTTACGGTCAGTGCCTGAATGGCCTCAGGGACTCAAGATGAGGTGGTAGTAAGTAACCGGCACCTTACTCAATACTATTGCGCCCTGCACTCCACCTGTGAGATTGCCAACTGCCACCTCACGTTGCACGCCCTATTTTTATTAGTTAAACATAATTATTTATGCATGTACAAATTCCTAATATAAGTTGAAGTTGATGTTGCCTTCAACTTCGTAACGGCCCTGCGGTTGACGCCCTGCATCTTTCCTTGCATCCCATATTGAATGTAACCGCCCTGCCTCTGAATGCCCTGTATTCCATAATACGTGTAACCGCCCTGCGGTTGACGTCCTGCGTCGCACCTCCTTGACGGCCCTGCGTCTTGGGTGTCTTTCTTTTCTTTTGTGTCCATACCGCAAGTTGGTCGCTATTTGGTATCCGGGTATTTTAAAAATCCCCCTCGACCTGGTGACTGGAAGGGATTAAAGTGTGTGTTCAACAGCTCTGGGCCCTACCCAGAGGACGGCGCCTGGGTCCCTGCCTGCCCGTCACTTGAACAAGCTCTGCACGTGAGTCAGTAGTTGCTCTTCCTTTAATCGTTTCAAATAGATTGTCTTGAAACTGTTCGTCCGCCTTCGGCCTGCGTGGCGCGACACCTAACATCGTTCGGAAACGCGTGAACTTTACACGTTCTAGTGCCTTGGTTATTACATCTGCAACTTGATTGTTAATCGGCACATGTTCAGCCTATAGCCTTTCTTCCTGTACCAATGTCCTCGCGTAATGGTACTTGTTCTCAATGCGCTTGACGTGATGATGTTTACCAGGCTTCTTCGTAAGATAGATGGCTGCCATGTTGTCGCAATATATCTTCGGTGTTTGCGTCTTAAACCTTTAACTCCTTGCATATCTTGTATGCCCACTGCAAGTCCCTTACTCCTTCATGCATCGCATAGTATTTAGCTTCTGTGGTGAAGTGCTTCAGAAGTTAACGGACTAATGATGATGGATGCCCGCAACGGATTGGCTGAAATGTCACCCTTAGCCGGATGCCCAGGCCGGTCAATAAGAAGACGCGATCTGGGAGTTGCCAGGCGCACTTGCAAGCGGCCGGGTGGCGCCCGGCTGGAAGTCAGGCCGGCGGATATGACAAGGGGCGTGGATAGTCGAACAGGCGGGCCGAGCAGACGGGAGGACCACGAATGGCGGACGGCCGAGGCACAGGTTGTTTGGAAGGTATGAGTGGAAGGAGCCTAAAGGAAGATGATTGTTCCAGTGGATGAAGGAGGCACCCGGGTCGGATGAGAAGCCGCCAAGGAATTGCTAGCGCCAGCGGCCGAGGAGCGCGGATGGGTGGCTATCCGGCCGAGCCGGCCGGGTACAATGTACCATTCGGACTGGTACCAGATGGGTTCGGTGTACCGGCCGGGTTGGTACCATCTGGGGTTGCTGTACCGGCCAGGCGGGTACACAAAGTCGGAGTTAGCCGGGTTACGTTGGGTAAGGTACATGACTGGTCAGCCGTGTTATTTGGGGTAGGTTACACAAAGGGGGTATTGGATATAGGATAAATCAGTATACGTTTCGCTTTCTTAGACACAAGTCGCTTTTATTGGTTCACGGCAGAGGGCTAACAAGGTCCCCTCTTGCTGTTATTGGTTTGCCCGGGGAAGGTTAAGTTAACCCACCGGAAGTCCCCTGACCGGGAGTCGCGGCGACTTCGTATACTCACCTCAAGTCGCCCGTGTTTTGAACACGGTATTAAGTATTGGGAAGTGGTGACATTTTGGCCTTCTGTGGAAGAGTGTGGAGTTATATCTACCTTACGTACACATTTGGATTCGCCCTTCATTGTTATTGGTTTAGCTGGCCGATTGATTATTCTCGGTCCAGCCGGCACTATACAAACTTCAAGTGTCTTATTGGTTTAGCTGGCCGATCGACTATTCTCGGCCCAGCCGGCACTATACAAAGTTCAAGTGTATTGCCAGACGAGCTCCCCGGTGACGATTTCCGCCCAAGAGCTACCCCTAGTCCTAACCCTCATCTCCCTATTCGACGGATTTACACTTTTCGTCCTAGGGTCCACCAGGAGAGCTAACCACCCAGTACTGACGGGTATACAAGGTACGCTTTCAACATGCAACATCCGAGCAGTCACGATCAAGCGGATGGAAATGACCGATCTAGCCGGCCGGATGTCGGATCGGATCATGACTCGGATGGACGGAGTACCCCCTCCGATAGTCAGTCGTCTGGGACCCCCGTGGGTGTTCGCGTCTCAGGAAGATTTTCTGAGAGCGACTACACCACAATGGTGCGCGTGCCCGGATCTCTTGGTGACCCTGGATATCACCGCGAGTCCCTAGCGGGCGAAAGACCTAAACCTGTCAAATTTGTTGACGATGTTGTGTCGGGTGCATTGGGGGAAGGCATATCGCCCCCAATGCTGCTGAAGATGGAAGGATGCGATGGTCGCCTCGGATTGGGAGAGTTCGAGGTTGACATTAAAGAAGAAGTTACTCCCCTAGAGGCTCCGCCGGGGGCGGATTACGGTACTACTTACTGACGTGCCGGCCGCTACACGGACGGAGCCGGATCGGACTATGGTGCAAGTCGCCATAGTCCGAGGAAGGATCATGGTTCCGACCATGATCCTAACGAACAAATGCATATTATGGATATAAAAGAAAAAATCAAGGAAGAAAAAGCGGAAGTCGGATACGACCGGAGTGGGAAGCCGGCCGGATCGGGACCAAGTCGCGATCTGGCCCCCCTACCCCTAAAGAAACCGGATTGGCAGGAATTGGATTATCCGACCCACAAAGATAAACCGCGTTTCGAAGAGGAAGAAGAGAAGCAGGACGGCCTATCGACGGATATAGATTTGGAGCGTGCTTTCCATCTTCACGAGTTGGGGCAATTCTTGCGGACGGATAAGGTGCTGAAAATAACACGGCCGAAGATCATAGGCGGATTGAAAGGTCCCGTCTCTCCCCCAACTCTCTCAGACGGCCACGTGTCCCTTATTAGAGGACTATTCGATCAACTCAAACAAGCCGGCATTAACACCGGCGTGTTTGATCCGAACGAGTTGTTTGATCTGAAGATGGACAAGTTGAAGGAGGCGTCCAGCGCCCTGCACGACCACTTGGTACCGCTAGTGGGTTGCTCGCCGCCGTCGAAGAAGATGACAGCTACGACTGGAGTGGCGCCGTCCACGCCGCCGGCAACAAGCAAACCGGCCGGGATACACTCAGGCTCTTCGCAGTACGAGTCTGCCCCTTCGGAAGCGGACTCATCTGATTCATCGGTGGGTATCACCCGCATGACGCTTGGCCCAAGGGGAGCAGCGCGTGTGGCGACAGCCATGAGACTTGGAGAACGCGAGGATCCGGGTACGCCCGAGCGGAAGAACGCCGGCCAGTACAGCGTACAGGCCTGGCGGCGACGGCGGATCCAGAACCGAAGGAGGAAGACGAAGACGCGGATGGGCGGATCAAGTGGGAATGTCAATCTGGCAGCCCGGCCGCCCCTCAAGCCGCCCCTCAAGTCGCCCCCCAGGAGAGCCTTCAGGTGCCGGATCACCTGCAAAACATGTTTTCGGCGATGATGGAACGATACTTGGAAGAGCAACGTCGGTTGAGCGCCGGCCGCGACAGTCCGAAGTCACCGGACCAGCCGGATCGTCGTGGAACGCAGGCGTCCGAGCAAGTCCAGTACTATGCGAGAGAGCTGAGTGACGAAGGCATGGAGTCGGTGCAGTCCAAGCAGAGTGAACCCCATGCCGCCCCGCCGAGCCGCCAGACAGGTCGCCGGACCGGACGTCGGCCAACGAATAGGAAGCTGTCTCTCAGCGACGAGGATATGGAATCCGTCAAGCCGGCCAAGTACCATTACGATCCGGATGACTTGGATCTGGGGATGGCCCGCCGAGCCCATATGGCCTCGGCCCAAGCGTTTGATGCAGATTCAGGAGCGATCACGAGGGTGCGAATGTCGGCCACGTCCGAGCTGAAAGACTTCACCGGACGCGACACGGACGAGGACCAGGCCCGAGGATGGCTGAGCAAGACGAAGTCGGCATTTCTCAGAGACCGGACGTCGGACTATGAGAAATGCCTGATCTTTGGGGATTTGATGAAAGGCCCAGCGAAAAACTGGATCCAACAGCTCAGCCGGGAAATCCGAGGAAACTGGAGGGGATTGGCCGGTGCGTTCGAGGAACAATACTGCGGATCTGGAACGTCAGCGGCGCGACAATATTTCCACACCAAGAAGCGAGCGGATGAGACCCCCCTGGAGTATCTCCATCGTTTAAATGTCGCTGGCATGAGGGCGGATATCCCCGTTAAAGAAGATGCCAGCCGGTCGGAAGCCGCCCGCGAACACGTGGAACATTTCATCAGCACGTTGGACGATCGGGAGCTGGCAGACCAGCTGGCGTTACTGCGGTTGAAGAATACGACGGAGCTGGAATTGACGTTGCGCACCTACCTAAGGGCGAAGAAACGAGGCCCCAAGGCGGCAGTTGGAACCGGCCGTTTCAAGTCCCGATTTAATGCGGATCAAGGAGGCCGGCCGCCATCTACCAGGACGGCCCGAGCCGTCCGCATGGTCGCCCGAGAGTCAGACGCGACCAGCTCGGAAGAGGAGTATCAGCGATCCGGGGGCGAGTCTGAGGAGGAACAGTATCGGTACCTTTTCTCGGCAGAAGCCAGTCAGCCGTCCAGGCTACCAGCCGGTTCCGGTCAGTCGAAGAGTTTTCCGGCTCGAGCTGACCAGGATTACCCCAGGCGCAAGTGCACCCACTGTGGGTCCATCAAGCATGACGACCGGAGCTGTTGGAAGCGGCTGACCTGCAAGAAGTGCGAGAGGAAGGGACACCCGGCGGAACACTGCCTGTTTACGTGTAAGACTTGCGGGGAGGTGCACGAGGCGGGACTGTGCCCAATTGAAGAATTCTAAAACCAGATGAAGAAGTGGTACGTCCCGACCAAGCATGCTGGAATGCTGCCGCCCGGAGTGGAAAAGATGTTAAACTAGATCGCTCGCCAGGTTGGAATCTGGTTCGAGCCGAGCGGTCTAGTGTTAGTATCTATGCATATGTCGGTAAAGAGGATAATCAAGAAGCAAAGCAAAAGATAACCGAAAATACATGTAAGTTTGACGATTACGTCCCCCGGTCTCCGGCCGGTACGGCTGACCCCTTCCTGGTGAGCAGTATACGGACGGATGAGTATTCCCGGTCTGAAGTGCGAATGGAATTAAACCTGTTACCTGGCGAGTCGCGAGGTTATTGGAAGTATCACTCGCCGGATAAATGGTTCAAGCAGGCCAAGGCGGATGGGAGTATCAATAACCAGAAAGCTACCATGCTGTTCGACTCTGGCGCGGAAGTGTCTATCGTAGACACCACCTTTGCTCGTAAGGTGGGGTGTGAGATAGACGAAACGAAGCGGCAGGAATGTATCGGCATTGGAGAAAGCTCATACATGACCCAAGGAAGGACAAGAGTCAAGATTACGTTAGCTGGGTCTTTGGTATATTATTTTACCGCCTGGGTAGGCAAGCTGGCCGGGCAGGATGCAATTTTGGGCATGGATTTTATGGTCCCGGCCGGTATACGGCTGGACTTATCGCATGGAACATTGACGTTGCCGGACGAGGTACAGATCCAGCTGGCCGGCCGGCGGCCTTTATATGGCGCCCACGTCCAGTTCCTCAAGCTAGGTCAGTTTGTAACGGTGCCAGTGGAAAAAGCGGTGGAAGTAATACTACGACCACACGACCGGCGGAGTAAGTTATGGCTGACAAGGGGCGAGTGCTGGGTTCCATCGTTCGTTAAAGGGGGTGGTCATCTCAACTTCATAAGTGTGACCAACATCTCTGAAAAGCCCCTCACCTTGCATGAAGATGTGATTATTGGAATGTGGCTGGCCGAGGATAAAGTGCCCCGCCGGCCGGGCTATGTCACTATTGGCTCAAGACGCTATATCGAGTGGCAAAACCTGGCTTTTCAGGCAACCACCGATCTTGTCAGCGAAGAGGAAGAATTAGAAGAGGACCAGACTCCGATGGTGGATAAACCCGAGTACCGGACCCCTTCTAAAATATTGACGTGGAGGCAGCCGTCGCCGGATCCGGCTGAATGTATTGGCCGAAGCTACGCCCCGATCGCGGAACTGGTTTTGCCCACTCAGAGGGAGACGGACGAACGACAGGGTCGGGAGAAAGGACCAAGCAGAGTTGCATATGCGGTCAACCCCGATGACAGTTGGTTTGACGACCGAAGTGAAGGCGGATCGGCCCAGCCGGCCGATCAAGATCCCGAAGCAGCCGAAGCCGATCAAGTCTGCATTCATGAAGGGGGCGAGCTATATGTTGAAGGCATGGAAGATCAGATGGCGGTGCTACCTGAGGTGACCCCCTGCCCCCCAGCGGTCACTATCGACGATCTACAAGTGGGAGACCCGGATGTGAACACCCCGGAGGAAATCAGCAGATTGAAGGATATTATATGGAAAAGACGACATCTGTTGATCGGACCAGGGAACGCACTTCCTCCGGCCGCCCATGGAGCGGTATGTGATATTGATGTGGGAGGCGCCAAGCCGGTCGCACAGAGATGCCAAAGCGTCGCCCCCCAGTATCGGGAAAAGCTGTCAGAGCTTATCAAGGGTTTGCTGGCCACCAAGATAATTCAGCCGTCCACCTCGCCCTGGGCTTCGCCCATTGTAATTATTATTAAGAAGAATGGGGTGGATATAAGGTTGTGCATCGATTACCGGTTGGTGAACCGGCTGACGAAGCTGATGGTTTATCCGATGCCGCTGATAAACGACCTGCTGGAGGACTTGGATAAAGTTTTGGGGTATTGCTCATTGGACATGGCCAGTGGATTCTGGGTGGTCTCTATGACCGATCGTGCACGGGAGATCTCTGCATTCGTGACGCCTTTCGGGTTGTTCGAATGGAACCGGATGCCGTTCGGTCTGAAGAATGCCCCGCAGATTATCAACGGCTGATAGATAACGCGCTGTACGGACACTTCAAGATCAAGGCGGATCAAGATCCAGCTCTGGTCGGGGATGTGTTCGCCGAAGGTGACCCGGACCCCGACCCAAAACCTTCAGTTTTGGGGCGGCGGTCTTACATTGATGACATTCTCGTTACGGCAACTACCTGGGATTTACTGTGTGACAAAGTGGAGAAGTTGATGATTACGTGTGAAAAGTGGAATCTTTCGATTAGTGTGGTTAAGAGTTTCTGGGGTAAGACTAAGGTGACCTATCTGGGTCATCAAGTGTCGATTGCCGGATTGGAGGCTAACCCGAAGGATTTGGAGTCCTTGAGTAATCTGCCTTTCCCGCGATCCCTAAAGGCTATGCAATCCTTTTTGGGCAGCCTGAATTATTACAGTCGGTTCATCGAGGATTTTGCCGTCTATGCGGCGGTCTTGTATGAGTTGCGGGAGGTGGATTACCATAAGCTGAGAGAGCAGGATAGGCAAGCGGAGACGCAAGCCGGGCCGGCAATATCAACCAATGAGAAGGCGCCCTTTTCGGTTATTTCAGCCAATGAGAAAGCGCCCTTTCCCGCCCAGACAAGCGGCCGGCCGCCGGACCCCGGCGCGGCCGGCCCGGACGACCACATGACCCGAGCGATGGTGGCCTTTGGTATGTTAAAAGCGAAGATGGCGACCACACCGGTCCTGAAACATTTCGATGTTAATAAGACTCCGGTGGTCATCATCTACGCTAACAAGTGGGCCATCTCGGCCGCTCTAGTGCAAGATCACGACGGAGTGTACTGCCCCGTGACCTTCACCAGCCGGACCCTGAAAGTTAATGAAGTTAATTATGGGTTGGTGGATAAGGAAGTTCTGGCTCTATTACGGATCTTGGATGTGTGTTATACTATGCTGGTGTCTCGGCCTATCAAAGTACTATCTAGACGGTCGACCCTATCATGGCTCCTGACGGCGAATGGAATTGACGGCCGGCTGGGGAGATGGGCGGCTCTGTTGTCTCAGTGGTCCCTCGAAGTGATTAAGTGTACTAAAGGGGAAGAGGAAATACTGGGCACACTGGCTGCCAGCATTAACCCCCGGGCAGAAGTGGAGGAAACACTGATAGCGATCGCACCTCGGAAGCAGCCTCGACAAACTATCGTATTGCCGCCGCCAACAGTGGGACCCACGGAGGAACTAATGATTTTGAGTTTCGATGGGTCGGCGAGTGTAAAGAAAGGGGTCGGGGCCTATAGTGCCATTTTATGGAAGCTGCCCGAATGGAAGGCGATCGCGGCCGCCTCGGATTTCACGCCTGGCATCACGGTGAACGAAGCGGAGTATAGAGGACTGCTGCTTTCTCTGGATCTGTTGGCTGGCCGGACACAGGGGCGGATCATCATATGCGGTGATTCCAACCTAGAGAGCCGGCAAATCACCGGAGAGATAGATTGCAAGGCGCCGCGGCTGAGACTGTTAAATGATCGGGTTATGTCCGCCTTGCGGAGATGGCCGGAGCACGAATTGCTGCACGTCAAACGAGACTGGAATAAGAGCGCAGATCACTTGGCTACGCTGGCCATGCGCGACAGCGTAGGGGTATGGGTTTCCGATCCGGCTCTGTTATCAGACCTGACGGAGATCAACCGGCTGCCCGAGATCATCCATCCAGCCAACACGGAGGAGATAATCCGGGTGAACGCTGTTACCCGATCGCAGAAGCGTCGTTCTTCAGCCGATGGCCCATTATCCCCAGAAACAATGACCGAGGGGATAGTTCAACAGTTGCGAGCAGAGCGGATTCTCCAAGCGCAGAACGAGGAGGCGTGGATAGTGGATCTCAAGGCGTACCTTAACGGAGACGTGAATAAACTGACTGCTGAGCAAGCTAAAGAATGTTTCAAGTTGGCCCCGGATTATGAAGTGGACGAAAACGGGCTACTGTTCTTCTACCGAGACGCCGACCAGCCGGAGATTGAGAGAGATAGATCCGCTCGGCTAGTCGTACCCGCTACTCTACAGGCGGATATTCTCCATCATTACCATGTGAGCTTGGAGGGGGGACATCAGGGCATCGGCCGGACATATCACAAGATTAAGACGCATTTCCACTGGCGGGGGCTTTACCGTAGCGTTCAGGCCTACGTGGGGAGCTGTCCAGATTGCGAAACCGGAAAAGGCCGGCCGACCTTCAGAGGACGGTCGCCTGGAAATATACAGGCCATCTATCCTTTGCAAGTTATTGCGATGGACCATATCCCGTCTTTACCCAAATCTCGAAACGGGCATACAGAGCTGCTGATCTGGACGGATTTGTTTACCGGGCTGGTTATAGCAAAGGCCAGCTCCACCCGTACCGCCCAACAGGTTGCGCAAAGTTACGAAGAATGTGTGTTCAGGCGTTTCGGGGCGAGCGAGGTCATCCGGCACGATAGGGAGCCCGGATTTATGGCAGACGTATTCCGAGCTTTCAATAAGATCCTAGGACAGAAGCAGAGCGCCACTATGGCTTACCGCCCGCATGCGAATGGAAAGGCCGAAAGGATGGTTCAGACCCTAACCAGAGCCCTCAAGATGTATGTGGTGTAGGCGGATCAATGCGACTGGGATGAATATGCCCAGAGATTGGTTTTCGCTCTCAACTCGTCGTACGACCGGGTAAGGGGCGACACCCCTTTTTATTTGGCTTACGGATGGTATCCCCGATCCACTTTGGTAGCCGCCATACCAATAGGGTGCACTGGAAGCCGGGACAGAGACGCCCGCCGCTGGAGGATGGGATTGCAACGCCACTACTCACTGGCGAGGAAACAAGTAAACGAACGTCTCCGACAAGCAATCAAGGACCGCGCCGATCAAAACAACGACCGCGCCGGGGAACACGGCATCGAGCCCGGCTCCCGGGTGTGGCTGTATCTCGATCGGGTCAAGGAGGGCTATGCACGGAAGCTGGCGCATATGTGGCATGGCCCCTTCCGAGTGGCAGAACTGGTCGGGGATCATGCAGTGAAGCTGGTCACGGCCGGTACGGAATACAGCGTTTTCCCGATAGTACACATTTCTAAGTTGAAGTTGGTTAAGCATTTCCCGGACCGCCCGAATATACGCCTTACGGGGGAAAGCGACCGGTTGGATTTCGATGAAGCTCTGCTGCCGGAGGACAGTTGGGACAAGCCGTTAGACCCGGATGAGTACGAGGTAGAAATAATTTTGGATGTACGGAACGGACGGAAAACCCGGTTTGGGCGGATCCACAGGGAGTTTCTTGTGCAGTGGAAAAATTGCGAGGAGCGGTCGTGGGTGGACGAACTGGATTTAAATTGCGGAGCTTTAATGAGAGAGTTCGATCGCCGGCGGGCGAGCCGGAACCGCTTCTGGGTCATGCAGACCCACGAAGAAGGTGAGGCAGAGAACTAGTCCGCCCGGCCCCAGGGCAACAGGCACGGCCGGACCAGCTAACACCACTCAGCCGAGTAATCGGTGGATGGAGCTAGTCGGGTCCGATCGGCTTTTTTCGAAGTTATCTTCGAATCAGTATGGTGCCGGATGGAGTGGTTTTCGGAGTTATCTTCGATTCAGTATGGTGCCGGATGGAATGGTTTTCCGGAGTTGTCTTCGATTCAGTATGGTGCCGGATGGGAGAAGTCAGACGAGGAAGATGAGCAAGCGGTTACTTACGTAAAAATGGAAAGAAAAGTGTATTATCGAGGTTAACAGCCAGTAACGAATGAAGAAGATGATGTATGCAAGGCTAGCCTCGTGGGTCACCCTTGGCGAAGCTCAGCAAAACTTGTTCCGGAGTCGGGGTACGCGGAGGCCAGGGTGACGATCGGGATCCTGCCGAAACTGGTTGCGCCACGGATCTTGTTGGTCGAGCGCATCGAGCGAAGCTTGGAGGGTAGCAACCTGACGCTTACCCAATCCCGGATACCAAGTCCCGCCTTCGGCCGAGATCCCGCTTTTCTCCACCCGGTTGGCCAGATGTAGCATGATAGGGTGGAGAAAAATATCCAAGTCGTAGTGGCCGCGCTGGATTCCATCGACCACGAAGTTGCAGATCTTAGTCCAGCCCTCAGTCGCGCGGTTGCGACGGTTCTTGCGGTCGGCCCGATACTTGGCTAGCCCGGGAGATTCGCGCCCGGCGGCAACGGAAATACAAAGGTGGTGAGTTGACTCCCAGATGGATTGCCCATGCCGGGAGAGGTACTCCTTGCAGACTCCTCGCAACTTTGCGAACCAGCCGACATGGGGCAGGCCGATGTCCGGCATCTCTGTCGCCAGTATGTCCCAAGGTTTCCGGGACAAGATTGCGTTCAGCGGCTCGATCGCCACTAGCTTGGCATTCCAGTCCTCGGCCTTGGGCACAGCGAGGGCCGGTGGGAAGATCCACAACGGCGGACGAGTCAGCAACTTGGTGACAAGTGCACCATCCAGCCCCGATAGGCCGGACGCTTCTTCTCCATCAGGAGAGGCGGTGGACGGACCCCGGGGATCATGAGGGGAGACGCTAAGGAGATCCGGAGCAGTCGGAGCCTTCGACGAAGATCTGGCAGCGCGAGGACGACGGGAGGACTTTCC